>CAUYLG010010661.1:0-16304 GCA_963573385.1 Cacajao melanocephalus | reverse complement strand
TTCTAGCCTGGGCAATAGAACAAGAATCTCGTTCTCTCTCCCTCTTTCTCTTCCTCTTTCTTTCTCTCTTACATTCTTTTTTTTCTTTCTTTCACTCTCACTTTCTTTCCTCTCTTTTTCTTTCTTTCAAAAAAAAAGAAAATCTGACTAAGGCATAGGAGGAAAGAATTTATTAGAACGACATATAAATGTTAAAAAAATATAAGAAGTGTCCAACCTTATCAGAAATTAAACATATGCAAATTAAAGTACAATAAAATAATACTTTTCAACTATCAAACAGATATTGATTTCTTTTAATGCTAATACCCATGTTGGCCAAGTCACTGATTAATGAATATCATTATTCATTTTGGCTCACATTAGTATTAATTGATACATTTCAAGGAGTGATCCAGTAGTATGCAGCAAATACCTTTAAAATGTCCCTAGCCATTGACCACCTAATGATACTTATTTTAAAGAAACGATCCCAGATATACATTCAAAGATTCATGTCTATACAATGGAATACAAGACAGACATAAAAATGTTATCATTGGTCCGGGCATGGTGGCTTAAGCCTGTAATCTCAGCACTTTGGGAGGCCCAAGGTGGGCAGATCACCTGAGGTCAGGAGTGTGAGACCAGGCTAGCCAACACAGTAAAACCCTGTCTCTACTAAAAATACAAAAATTAGCCTGGCATGGTGGCATACACCTGTAATCCCATATACCCAGGAGGCTGAGGTAAGAGAATCTCTGGATCCCAGGGGGCAGAGGCTTCAGTGAGCCAAGATTCCATCACTGCACTCCAGCCTGTGCAACAGAGCAAGACTCCATATCAAAAGAAATAAAAAAGTTATCATTGTAGGACAGGTGGTAAGTGTATTGAAAACGGTGCTCCATACAGTACATTGCTAAATGGAAAAAAAAATTATAAAGCAGATTATACAGAATTATTTCTATTTTTAAATATACATATATAATTTTTATTGTGTGGCGGTTATACAAATATGTACATGTGATAAAATGACGTAAAACTATATATACTCATTGCACCAATGTCAATTACCTGGCTTCTGATGACATAGAACTATATACACTCATTGTACCAATGTCAATTACCTGGCTTCTGACGTTGTACGTTAGTTATGTAAAATATAACCATTGGGTATAACTGGGTGAAATGTGTAAGATTTGACTAGTTTTTATTTTCATCACACATTTAAACTTTTGTTCAATGAACAAATATTTTCATAAGAAATTATTGAATAATGTAAAAACCTAAAGATGTCCTAGTAATTAAAATCTTTTTGAGTATATATCTATGTGTGTGTGTTATAGATGTAAGATATACATATGAGGAAAGATGGATGGATGGATAGATGATAGACCCATTTCCAAAACTTATATATTAAAATGAATTATCACAAAAAGGCTTTGATAATGCAAGTTGGATATGTGAGGAACAGAGCTTTCATGTTAATTAGTGGTAAGCGACTACATCTTTAAATTGAGTTAATAAATCAGTTTTTTACATTAAATCACTTTTATAATTATGTATTTATTTGTGATCAATTACAAATATAGATGTCAACAGTAACAAATATAAAACAGCCTTGTTTTTCCTTCTCTCCTCTCCCATCACTGTCATGTCTTTCAGCTCTTTCCTTTTCCTTGCCTTTAGGAACTATAATTAAAACAGTTTGAAATGGAAAAAAAACTGCAATTTGAATCTGATTTCTTCTATTTAGCATCTGTGGTCAGAGGCAAATCTCTTATCCTCTCTGAGTCTCTGTTAATTCCTCTGTAAATGGAAATACTAATTAAGCCACTTACAGAGTAGCTGGGAGCATTAACTGAGAAGATATATGCAAAGTAACAAGGACCAGTAGGTTCTCCACACATGTGAGTTTCCTCCTTTTTCTTTCTCTGTTTACTTCCCATTCCTTGACCCCTCCTATTCTCAAGACTTTGAAATTCTTATTTTCTGTGAAAACACAAGGTTTTTTTTTTTAAGTCTTGCAGACTGGGACACTAATTTTCTCAGCAAGGTCACATTTTAAGAACTAGGCATCACTAAGGGCTTTTTTCTTTTGTGGGGGTGAAGGGGCATGGGGAGAACAGAGACTAATTTTTTTTTGGCACCACTCACAGCCCAGTGCTGTATGGAGCACAGCTTCTCCCAGTTATAACAGTTGTTGGATATCTAGTTTTACTGAATCCACCAAGAGTATATTTCTCTGGAAAAACTCCTCAGAACACTAAAGAAAGCTAAGAGCAATTCTATTCTTGAAGCACTATTTCTTCTCCATGTCATTTTTAATGCTGCTGAATGCCATTATGCAATGATTTTAGTAGAAGACGGCTTTTCAAAATGGCATATTTTTTCGCCTATCCCCAAGATTTCATCTTATATTTCAAATGGCCTCGTTTCAAGCTGTTATATCAGTCAGGCTAACACATGGTCACAGACTTAGCAATTTAGGGGTTGGGGAGGGGGAGAGGGAGATGATACGGCTTGATTTGCCACCGTGATATAGCACAGCCCTTAAATCTGTAGGGTTCCTTCACGTCCTGGCTTCACCTCCTCTGTTGCTCCACATTCACACATACTCAGCATTTCACATTCAGGTCGTCCAGCCCTTGTTTCCAGCTCACCATCACAACCCTCAGGGCAGTTCATTGTGGTCTTTCCCATCATTCAAATAAATAACAAAATCATGTCTACAAAAACAGCAATAAGTGAAAAATGCAAACCTGCCTGTCCTGCGTGTGACTCATGGTTCAGCAAGCTGAAGGATCTTCAGTGTGCTAGTCTCATTACATAATAAACCCTCTGGTTCCAAGCTGCAGGAGCCCTTCCAATTTATCTCAGTGTCTGGGTTGTTCATCTTTTTTTTTTTTTTTTTTTTTTTTTTGCCATTCTGGCCTTCAGCCTGTATATATTCTCTGTTAGCTCTAATCTAAGTAAATAGAATAGATTCTGCAGAGTCAAGCAGGTAGGCCCGATTTTTAAATGTGCACATACTTAGGTAGAATATTCCAATGAAGAACTCTAAGTAATACAGCCTGCAAGTCATCACAATGCATTCTCATAATCTAAGAGTGATAAAAATATGTGGAGAACTTCAGATAATATGAGTACTAATAAAATGTATACTTGAAAGAAAGATGTTTATGAAACACTGTCAGAGAAAACAAGCAACTTATAAAACAGTATGTATAGTATGATCCTCTTTTTGCAAAAGAAAAAATATATGCATATATTTATATGTCAAGAAAACTGAAAGGATATTATCAAAATATTAACAGGGTGAGTAATCTTCATGAGAAGAACTCACCTGTGATTTTTAATTCCTTGCTTTTCCACGCTTTCTATAGTTTCTACCATGAACACATATTCATTTTGCAATATGAAACAAATAATCAATGTTATTTTAAGGAATGCATGCTCAAAGATGAACTTTCAGAATAATTAGGGGTTGCTAATGATTGAAAACTATGTGAGCAATTAATGAAATGTTATTCCAGGGGCCCGCCTTTACGGTGGCTCTTGAATCTTAATGATACCACTGGAATATTCACCTATTGTTATACAGATCTCAAAAACTAAACATATCAAATAGGTTATGTTGTTAATAATCAAGACTCACAAAAGATGAATCTCAGCATGTGATGCATGCCACTAAAAGGCAGTAGTTAAACTATCAATCTACGTATAAAACTGTCCCCACTATTTTGAGAATACTGGTACTTTTTTAAACTGATGTCTACATTGGTTTGGCATTTGAGCAGCTAGTTCTTCCTTGTATCAGTTAAAACTACATTACAGCTGCAAGCACATATAACAAATAACAACATTAATAAAGAAGTTTAACCAAGAATTAGTTAATTTAGTACTATGGACTGAATCTTCATGTCCCCCCAAAATTTCTATGTTGAATTCCTAATACCCAATTTGACAGTATTAGGAAGTGGAGGCTTTGGAAGGTAATTAGGTCATGAGGATGGACCCCTCATGAATGAGATTAGTGCCCTTATTGGAAGAGGTCAGAGAGCTACCTAGCTGCCTTTCCACCAGGTGAGGATACAATGAGAAGTTGGCAGTCTGCGGCCCAGAAGAGAGTCCTCACCAGGACCTGATCATGCTAACACCCTGATATCAGACATCAAGGCCTCCAGAATCATGAGAAATAAGTTCCTGTTGTTTATAAGCCACGCAGTCTATGGTACTTTGTTATAGAAGCCTAAACTGACTAAGACATTTAGCAATATTGCAATTTCAGAGAAATTTCCCCCTTTTTTAAATAAAGAAAATAAAAGTGTAAAATTTTTTTAGGAAGTTTCAAAGCTCACTAGTTAAATTCAAACTTTTTCCATTTATTTTTAAAAGGCTGTACCATTACAGTCATGATGATTTACCCACCTCACATCAATTCCTCTCCTGCTAGGATAATTCTTTAGAAACGTTTGTCTGTGTTTTTTTCTTTTCATTAATTATTCAGCATTGTGTCTGGTTTTGCTTCAAAAGTTGGAGACAAAACTTTTAAGTGCTCTTAGAATTTACTTATTTTCCTTCTAAAGTGTTTAGAATAAAATATCCAGAGTAATATAATGTTAAACATTAATTGGTCATTAGAAATTCTACATCCCTTAATTGTACCATTTCTAGAGTTCAGTCCATGCTCTCTCCTTGTACATCATTGGTTCTCAAACTTTTTGGTTTTGGGATCTCTTTATACTTATTAAAATTACATAGAGGTTTGGGGTGAATTGTAGATAGGAAGCAGAACTAACTTGCAGCTCCCACTCAGACAAACAGAAAATCGTGTGGAGACTCACATTGTAATCTTTTGCTCCAAGAACCACCACAGGAACATATCAGGAAAACCAAAAGAATTCACAGACCCTTCGAAAGAAACAACTTGCCACTGCAAACTCCATGAGACAGCCGAAAAACTGAACGCCCAAAGTGTGAGAAGGGGAAAGTCTGCCTCCAAGCACACATCCTCACTGGGGAGCCTGAAAATCCAGATCCTAAGAGAAGAGTTTAACCTTACCTAGAGTTGGAAAAAATTTAGAGAGTGAAGTAAAATATAAAAGTAGAAGAAGCAGGAGGAAGAGCCCTGTTGGCACTCCCAGTCCCCAGGGAAGTCATTTCTGACTTTGTCTCACAGGGGTCCATGGGGAGGGCAGCCAATAGAATTGGGGAAGGGCCACAGGGAGGAGAATTCCAGCTGAATTTTGAAATAATTCTGACTGAGAGCGAACTTTCCTGGGCAGAATCCAGGGGATGAATGGGAAGTGCAGATAAGAGCACTGAAGCCACAGCAGGCAGGGAGGTGTGAAGCCTGCAAGCCCCACTTTCTTTCTCAGCAGAGAAGCTTATAGCCTGAGGGAAGATCTGAGCCCTGCATATTGGAGGCCTGGATATAAAGTCAGCTCTGTTTGCTGTTGAGGGAGCACAGTGGGAGTGAAACTGGCCTTGCTGTGTACCTGGGAGCTGAGTGAGAATTGTCACTGCTGGTTTTCCCCCACTTCCCTGGCAACCTATATGAAGCAGCAAAGGAAGCCATAATCCCCTTTGGAACATAACCCCGTTGGCCTGAGAACCACCATCTCCACCCCCATGGTGCATGCAGCAAGCCCCACCCAAGGAGAGTCTGAGCTTAGAAATACCTAACCCTGCCCTCACCTGATGGTCTTTCTCTACCTTCCCTGGTAGCCAAAGACAAAAGACATAAACTCGTGGGAGCTCTGTGGCCCCACCTATCACCTAAGAAACCTGAATACTTATCCAGGTGACCTTAGAGCAAGTTTGTATCCCCCTCCATACTACCGTAGTTGACACTTTCTTGAAATCACCACCTTCTGGCTGGAGGCCAACAAACTCAAGCCATTACAACAACCCATAACAGAACAACCCTGCTCCAAGAAAGAAGAAAACAACAGCTAATTCTAACACCTGTAACATCCTAGCTAACCAGAGCTCCTGAGTCCGTCCACATGACAACATCACTGCTAGCATAACCAGCATCCAAGATAACCAGCACACTAAACCAAACTATAACTAAGGACTCTCACACAGTCCAATTTACTGCCCTGCTACCTCCACCAGAGCAGGTGCTGGTATCTATGGCTGAGAGCTCAGAAGACAAATTACATCAAAGAACTCTTTGCAGGCACCCCCTAGTACTATCCAGAAGCCCAGTAGCTCTGCTGGATAGCTAGACCCAGAAAAGCAATAACAATCACTACAGTGTGGCTCTCAAGAAGCCCCATTTCTAGAAGAAGGGGTGAATACTACAACAAGGGATCACCCCATGGAACAAAAGAATCTGAGGAGAAGCCCTTGTGTTCCAGATCTTTTTTCTGATATAGTCTACCCAAATGAGAAGGAACCAGAAAAACAATGCTGGTAATATAACAAAACAATATAACACCCCAAAAAGATCACATTAGCTCACCAGCAATGGATCCAATCCAAGACGAAATCTCTGAATTGCTAAAAAAAAAAAAAAAAAAAAAAAGAATTCAGAGGTCAATTATTAGCTACCCAAAGAGGCACCAGAGAAACGTAAAAATAAACTTAAAGAAATTTTAAAAATAATACAAGATATTTTAGAAGAAAAAATCTCCAGAAAAATAGATATCATAAATAAAAATAATCACAACTTCTGGAAATGAAAGATACATACTGTATTAGTCTGTTTTCATGTTGTTGATAAAGACATACACAAGACCAGGCAATTTACAAAAGAAAGAGGTTTACTGGGTTTACAGTTTCACATGGCTGGGGAGGCATAACAATCACTGCAGAAGGTGAAAGGAGTATCTAATATGGATGCAGATAAAAGAAAAGCTTGTGCAGGGAAACTTCTGTTTTTAAAACCATCAGATCTCATGAGACTCATTCACTATCACAAGAACAGTGCAGGAAAGACCCACTCACATAATTCCATCACCTCCCACCGGGTTCCTCCCATGACATGTGGGAATTGTGGGAGTTATAATTCAAGATGATATTTGGGTGGGGACATAGCCAAACCATATCACACGCTTACAGACATACAAAGTACACTGGAAAGTATCAACAGTGTATTGGGGTAATGTTAAACGACAAACCTAAGAATAATTGGTGTTCCTGAGGAAGAAGAGAAATCTACAAGTCTGGAAAATTTATTTGAGGGAACAGTTGAGGAAAACTTCCCTGGCCTTGCTAGAGATTTAGGCATACAAATACAAGAAGCTCAAAGAACACTCAGGAAATTAATCCCAAAAAAATCACCTAGGCACATAGTAATCAGGTTATTTTAAGTTAAGACAAAAGAAAGAATAAAAAGCCGTGAAGCAAAAGCATCAGGTAACTTATAAAGGAAACCTATCAGATTAACAGCAGATTTCTCAGTAGAAACCCTACAAGATAGAGGTGATTAGGATCCTATCTTTAGCCTCTTTAAACAAAATAATTATCAACCAGAACTTTGTATCCAGTGAAACTAAGCTTCATAAATGAAGGAAAGTAAGTTTTTTTCAAAGCCAGCACTACAAGAATTACTAGAGAGTTCTAAATTCTGAAATGAAACATTGAAATAGACCAAAATAGATCTCCTTAAAGCATAAATCTCACAGGGCCTATAAAACAATAACACAATGAAAAAAACAAGATATTCAGGCAACAACTAGCACAATGAATAGAATAGTACCTCACATCTCAATACTAACTTTGAATGCAAATGACTGAAATGCTCCAATTAAGATACAAAATGGCAGAATGGATAAAAGTTCACCAACCAAGTATCTGCTTTCTTCAAGAGACTCACCTAACACATAAGGACTCATACAAACTTAAGGTAAAGGGGTGAAAAAAGATATTCCATGCAAATGGCCACCAAAAGCAAGCAACAGTGGCTTTTCTTATATCAAATGAAACTGACTTTAAAGCAACAATAGTTTAAAAAGACAAAGAGAGACATTTACATAACGATAAAAAGACTAGTCCAACAGGAAAATATTACAATTCTGAATATATGTGCACCTAACACTGGAGCTCCCAAATTTATAAAACAATTACTACTAGACTTAAAAAAGGAGAGAGATGGCAACATAATAATAGTGGAGGACTTTCATATTCCACTGACAGCACTAAACAGGTCATCGAGACAGAAAGTCAACAAAGAAACAATGGACTTAAGAAGCTATGCCCTAGAACAAATGGACTTAACAGATATTTATAGAACATTCTACTCAACAACTGCACAATATACATTCTATTCATTAGCTCATGGAACATTCTCCAAGATAAACCATATCATAGGCCACAAAACAAGCCTCAATACATTTAAGAAGACTAAAATTATAGAAGTACTCTCTCAGACCACAGTAAAACAAAATTGGAAATCAACTCCAAAAGGTACCCTCAAAACCATGCAAATACATGGAAATTAAATGATCTGCTCTGGAATGATCTCTGGATCAAGAATAAAATCAAGACGGAAATTTTAAAGTTTTTTTTAACTGAATGATAATAGTGACATAGCCTATCAAAAGCTCTGGGATACAGCAAAAGTGGTAGTAAGAGGAAAGTTCATAGCATTAAACGCCTGCATCAAAAAGTCTAAAAGAATACAAATAGACAATCTAAAGTCACATCTCAAGGAATAGAGAAACAAGAACAAACCAAACCCAAACTCAGCAGAAGAAAAGAAATAAAGATCAGGGCAGAACTAAAAGGAATTGAAACAAAAAATACAAAAGATGAATGATACAAAAAGTTGGTTCTTTGAAAAGATGAACAAAATTGATAGACCATTAGCAAGATTAACCAAGAAAAGAAGAGAAAATCCAATAATCTCAATTAAAAACAAAACAGGAGATATTACAACCGATGTCACAGAAATACTAAAGATCATTCAAGGCTACTATGAAATCATTTATGCACATAAACTATAAAAACTAGAGGAGGTGAATAAATTTCTGGAAATATACAATCCTCCTAGCTTAAAACAGGAAGAATTAAAAATGCTGAACAGATCAATAACAAGCAGCAAGATTGAAATGGTAGTAAAAAAAATTTACCAACAAAAAAGTCCAAGATCAGATAGATTCACAACTGAATTTTATCAGACATTCAAAGAAGAATTGGTACCAATCCTACTGAAACTATTTGAAAGATAGAGAAAGAGGGAATCCTCCCTAAGTTATTATATGAAGCCAGTATCACCCTAATACCAAAACCAGGAAAGGACATGACAAAAAAAGAAAACTACACACCAATATCCCTGATGAACACAGATGCAAAAAAAATCCTCAAAAATAATACTAGCTAAACAAATCTAACAGCATATCATAAAGATAACTCACCACGATCAAGTAGGTTTCATACCAGGGATACAGGGATGATTTAACATACACAAGTCTATAAATGGGATACACCACATAAACATTAAAAACAAAAATCACATGATCATCTCAATAGATGCAGAAAAACCATTTGACAAAATTCAGCACCCATTTATTATTAAAACCCTGAGCAAAACTGGCATAGAAGGGACATACCTCAATGTAATAAAAGCCGTCTATGACAAACTCACAGCCAATATTATCATGAATGGGGAAAAGTTGAACGCGTTCCCCCTGAGAACTGGAATAAGACAAGGATGCCCACTTTCACCACTTCTATTCAGCATAGTACTGGAACTCGTAGCCAGAGTAATCAGACAAGATAAAGAAACGAAGGGCATTCACATTGGTAAAGAAGAAGTCAAACTGTCATTGTTCACCAATGATATGATTGTATTACTAGAAAACCCTAAAGATTCATCAAAAAAAAAATCTCCTAGATCTAATAAATGAATTCGTTAACATTTCAGGATATAAAAATCAATGTAGACAAATTAGTAGCACTCCTATACACCAACAGTGACCAAGCTGAGAATCAAATCAAAAACTCACACTCTTTTAAAACAGCTACAAAAATATAAATGCTTTGCAATATACCTAACTAATGAGGTGAAAGACCTCTACAAGGAGAAATACAAAACACTGCTGAAAGAAATAATAGATGACACAAAGAAATGAAACACATCCCATGCTTATGAATGGATAAAAATCAATATAGTGAAAATGACCATACTGCAAGAAGCAATCTACAGATTCAATGCAATTCCCATCAAAATACCATTGTCATTCTTCACTGAACTAGAAAAAAAAATCCTAAAATTAACATGCAACCAAAAAGAGCCCACATAGCCAAAGCAAAACTAAGCAAAAAGAACAAATCTGGAGGCATCACATTACCTGACTCAAACTATACTGCAAGGATATGGTCACCAAAACATCATGGCACTGGCATAAAAATAGGTACATAGATCAATGGAATAAAATAGAGAACCCAGAAATAAAGTCAAATAGTTACAGTCAATTGATCTTTGACATAGCAAACAAAAACATAAAGTAGAGAAATGATACCCTATTCAACAAATGGTGCTGGGATAATTGGCAAGCCACATGTTGAAGAATGAAACGGGATCCTCATTTCTCACCTCATACAAAAATCAACTAAAGATGAATCAAATACTTAAATCTAAGACCTGAAACTATAAAAATTCAAGAAGATAACATTGGAAAAACTCTTCAGGACATGGCTTAGGCAAAGACTTCATGACTAAGAACCCAAACACAAATGTAACAAAAACAAAAATAAATGAGACCTAATTAAATTAAAAGGCTTTTGCACAACAAAAGAAATGATAAGCAGAGTAAACAGACAACACATAAAGGGGGAGAAAATATTCACAAACTAAGCATCTGACAAAGGGCTAATCTCTAGAATCTACAAGGAATTCAAACAAATCAGCAAGGAAAAAAAAAAAATAATAATCTCCCAAAAAGTGGGCTAAGGACATGAATAGACAATTCCCAAAAGAAGGTATACAAATAGCCAGGAAACACAAAAATGTACCAACATCACTAACAATCAGGGAAATGCAAATGAAAAACCACAGTGCCATACCACTTTCTCCTGCAAGAATGGCCATAATCAATAAATCAAAAAATAATGGATGTTGGTATAGACGAAGTGAAAGGAACACTTTTACACTGAAGGTGGGAATGTAAACTATTACAACTACTATGGAAAACAGTGTGGAGATTCCTTAAAGAACTAAAAGTAGATCTACCGTTTGATCCACTACTACTAGGTGTCTATCCAGAAGAAGAAATATCATTATATGAAAAAGACACTTGCACATGCATGTTTACAGTGGCACAATTTCCAACTGCAAAAATATGGAACCAGCCCAAACGTCCATCAATGAATGAGTGGATAAAGAAAATATGGTGTATGAGAATATATATATATATATATATCACATATAACAATTATATATATAATATATATAAATCATAAATTATAATATATAAATATATCATATATATGTTTACAGTATATAAATATATCATATACATAATGTGTGTGTATATATATATCTCTATGATTTATGTTCATGAATATTCTTTTCATATTCTTCTCCTGGCTGTATGCAGTATATATATATCCTGACACACACTATATCAGGAGATACAGATAGATTAGATAAATAGATATAGACTTTATCTTGAATATATAGATATATAAATATATATATATTATATATATAATTATAGATATATAATATATAATTTATACATATAAATATATATATTATATATATCTATTGTGTGTGTGTGTATACATATATATATATATCCAGGATATAGTCTATCCAGATATTCTGAAATATAAATACTATATATGTGATATATATAAAGAAAATATGGTATATGTGTGCATAGATATATAAATCTTCATTTTATATATATATATATATATACACGTGCACACACACGCACACACACACACATATATATATATGTATATATATATATATATATATACTACTGAGCCATAAAAAGAAATGAAATAATGACATTCACAGCAACCTGAATGGAGTTAGAAACCATTATTCTAAGTGAAGTAACTTAGGAATGGGAAACAAAATATCGTATGTTCTTACTTGTAAGTGGGAGCAAAGCTATGAGGACGCAAAGGCGTAAGTATGATAAATGGACTTTGGGGCCTCAGGGGGAAGAGTAGGAGGGGGGTTGAGACATAAAAGACAACACATTGGGTATAGTGTACACTGCTTGGGTGATGGGTGCCACCAAAATCACCACTAAAGAACTTATCTGCATAACCAAACACCACCTGTTCCCCAAAAATTATTTAAATTTAAAAATAATTATCTAGAATCCCAAAGAGCTTTTTGTTTACATGAATGATAGTTATCAATATTTGACTATATTTAAAATTAAAACAGATAATTTTAAAACATTTAACTTGTTTATAAATTTCAGTAACAAATTTCTTATATGTTATCAGAAATAGCATAGAGTATGAAAGATATATTTTTCTAAAACAAAAATTAGTGAAAGAGCAGCACTGCTTTACATTTTTGCAAATCTCTTTCACATTTGGCTCAATAGATGACAACTGCATTGTCCTATTTTGCTTCTGCACTGTTGCAACATCACACACTATTTTGCCTCAAGAAAAGTCCATTGTACACCCATGAGAAAATGAGAGTGAAAAAGGCAAATAACACCTCAGTATCATTATGAAAATGGTTTTGCTTTCACGGACCCCTGAAAGGATTACCAGGGGCTTCCTCCCCAGGACTCCCCAGGCTGAGAACCACTGTTCCTACATAAAGCCACAAGAGGCATAAATGAGTTGATGTCATCTCATGGTTGTGCAGGAACTAAATCAGATATCTAGCACATGGCATTAATGTTTCCAAGTCAAGGAATACTTTCCTGATGGCTGTTTCTGGCCCTTTAAGCCACAGCAATGGATAGAGATCTTCTTGAACTTTTCATTGAGATGCAAGGAGAATTCCCTCATGTTCCCAATTTTCAACTAGAACAGAACTCAGGGCTACAAGAATAGAAAACACCAATTCTGTCCTATCTCAGAAAGGTAATGTTTTTCCCAAAATAACTAAAAGTTCCCAGATAGCACTCAGGAAAGGAACATTCTCCGTCCTCACCATAGACTATCCCAAAGATGCTCCTGAGGCTGCCTTAACTTTCTTATTAGTCTTAAAAAAAAAATTATGTATTGAGATTCAACTACTAATGACTGTACATCTATCTTGTGTCATACACTGTGCTAACCACTTTACATGCATTTTCTTATTTAATGCAAGGAAGACTCTAACCTTCCTCTACGAAACATTACTATTTGAAGGAAACACTTCAGTGATCATTCTTTAATGAAGTAATTGTTTCAATGATCTATCATGCAGTAATTGTTTCAATGGTCCATCATGGTCAAACCATCATCTAAGCTGAAAGACTAAAATGAAAAAAAAATTAATATAGAGTTTATATGGAAGAAACCCTTATAACTGCCTTCCATTCACACATCCAATCACAGACTGAGACTTCCCCAATTCCTCCAGAAAATGTATTGACTGATACTATCAGTATGTTGACTCTCACGACTAGTATCCATACATATGCCCTACTAGTCACAGGGATTATACCAGTTGAGTTATATTTTAAGCAGTCAGTTAAGTTTGTTTCCAAACTATTTATGTCAGTTTCACTTGTTATCATAATTATGTAATTTAATTTTATTGTCTTAAAATTATGTAATTTAATTTAATATTCTATTAACTAATGAGTATGAGGATAAGAGAGTTATTTCTATGAAAGTTCAGCTATTTCTTTTGGAAAGTTACAATAAAGTCAAGTTTCTAAAAAATACTAGAGTTTAATTAAGTCTGAGTGTAACAGCTTTTAAAAGAAACTGGAGAAAAGGTAAAATGCCAGAAACATTATATTCTTAGATTTCTCTATAGAATGTCTTTAACATCTTGCTTGAGAAACTGAAAACTTTCATAATGGGTGAATTAAATAATCCATAATGGATGAATTTTATACAAGGAAGACAACATAGTATTTCAATCAACAAACTCACATGGCAAGAAAAGAATTTTGCCTTAAAATGAAAGACTGACAAATGAATGCTCATTTTCATTTCAAATAAAAGTAAAATGTTTAAGGTATTTAAGTACGTTAAAAATTATTGTTCTTTTTAACCAACTTTCTGAGCACTTTTTACATGGTCACAACTGTTGAGTCCGTGAAAATATTTAAGAAAGTCTTACTTTTATTTGGAAGAAGGCATATTCATAAAACAAATAGAAAATAAACAAGTTAGCCCAACCAAGGGCTAGTATTAATTGCAATATTGTAAATGATAGTGTTATTACAAATGCTATAAAAATTCAGAAAACAAACACCAACTGTGCTGGAATAGTCACGAATGCTTCATGAAGGAAACAGGGCATGAGCTGGGTCTTGCAGGATTGGTGAGGAGTTGTTCCTTTTTCGGTAAATTGGGACTTTCAAATGATGAAATAAGACGAATTTAATTCAATAAAACTCTGACATTACTTCGTGGTCACATCTTACGTTCTCACTGCTCTGTAATTTCTACCCACTAAAATCTAGCAACTAATAACATACCTGATAGTTGCTGCTTGTTTATTTCACCTCTCAAATTCCTATCTTACTGTTTTTTCTGTGAAAATTTCCCTTCATTATATGAATAACTTTAAGTTTGACAATTCCAAAGGACTCAACCTCTGGCCATTTACAACTTGGACAACTTTTCCAAACCTTTATTGCATTTTTCTCTAATTATGAAATGATGTTAGAATAGTGGCATGACTGTTCTAAAGATTTTATGGGGAGAGAGATCCAAGATGACTGACTACTAGCAGCTCAGGATTGTATCTCCCAGAGAAAGCGCACAGAACGAGAGGACGCCACACTTAGAGACAGATGAATTTTTGTTGCCCACGGACCAGGAAATTCCCAGCGGAGGAGCCCCACGGGTCGCCAACCCAACTCTTGTGGCCGGCATGGCGGTTGTGCCAGCGCCCCGGCGCAGCGGTTCTCGCTACAGAGTAAACGGGACTGAGTCCCCTTTTGGTCGATGTTTGGAGCTCTGGGAAGGCAGAGTCGCCTATTTACCTGATTGAAAAAGGGATTCAAGAGGGAAGCCAGACCGGAGATTCCTGGACAGAAAAGCACCACGAATCTTAATGCTGCTGTTTTAGTCGGCACAGTGGGTTGCTCAGATTTCAGCGCTGGGAATCAACAAGTTAGACATCCGCTCAGAGACCTAATTTGAAAGTTGGCAATTACAAACAACAGGTGGATAAACTTACAATGATGGGAAGAAACCAGCGTGAAAAGGCTGAGAATACTCAATATCAGAATGCCTCTCCTTCTACAGGGGATCATAGTTCCTTATCAACAAGGGAACAAGGCATGATGGAGAGGGAGTGCGATCCATTAACAGAATTAGGCTTAAGAAGGTGGATACTAAGAAACTTTTCTGAGCTAAAAGAACATGTTCTAGCTCAATGTAAAGAAACTAAGAACCTTGAGAAAAGGTTTGACGAAATGCTAACAAGAATAGACAATTTAGAGAGGAATATAAGTGAATTAATGGAACTGAAGAACACAATATGAGAACTTCGCAAAGTATGCACAGGTTTTAACAGTCGAATTGATCAACCAGAAGAAAGGATATTAGAGGTCGAAGACCAACTTAATGAAATGAAACGAGAAGAAAAGATTCGAGAAGAAAGAGTCAAAAGGAATGAGCAAGGTCTCCAAGAAATATGGGATTATGTGAAAAGACCTAATTTACGACTGATAGGTGTTACTGAATGTCATGAAGAGAATGAATCCAAGTTGGGAAATATTCTTCAGGATATTATTCAGGAAGATTTTCCTAACCTCGTAAGTCAGGACAATACTCAACTCCAGGTAATCCAGAGAACACCACAAAGATATTCCTCAAGTAGAGCAACTCCTAGCCATATAATCGCTGGATTCACTAGGGTTGAAATAAAGGAGAAAACTCTAAGGGCAGCTAGAGAGAAAGGTCAGGTTACTCATAAAGGGAAGCATATCAGACTCACAGCAGACCTCTCAGCAGAAACCCTACAAACTAGAAGAGAGTGGGGGTCGGTATTTAATATCCTCAAAGAAAAGAATTTTCAACCCAGAATCTCACATTCTGCTAAACTAAGCTTCATAAGTGAAGGAAAAATAAAATTTTTTCCGAACAAGCAAGCACTCGGAGATTTCATCACCACCAGGCCTGCTTTACAAGAGCTTCTGAAAGAAGCACTATAAACAGAAAGGAACAACCAGTATCAGTCATCCCAAAAACTTACCAAAATGTAAAGAGTATCT
>CAUYLG010010660.1:0-16534 GCA_963573385.1 Cacajao melanocephalus | reverse complement strand
CTGTTTGTTGTTAACCATGTATAATCATTAATTTTTTTTATTCATTGCTTGGGTAATTTTTTCCCAAGAGCTGGTTTTTTAAAAAGAGCAACAAAATAGATAGACTGCTAGCCAGACTAATAAAAGAAAAGAGAGAAGAATCAAATAGATGCAATAAAAAATAATAAAGGGGATGTCACCACCAATTCCACAGAAATACAAACTACCATCAGAGATTACTACAAACACCTCTATGCAAATAAACCAGTAAATCTAGAAGAAATGAATAAATTCCTGGACACTTATGCCCTCCCAAGACTAAACCAGGAAGAAGTTGAATTCCTGAATAGACCAATGACAAGGTCTGAAGTTAAAGGAGCAATTAATAGCCTACCAACCAAAAAAGGTCCAGGACCAGACGGGTTCAAAGCCGAATTCTACCAGAGGTACAAAGAGAAGCTGGTACCTTTCCTTCTGAAACTATTCTAAACAATGCAAAAAGAGGGAATCCTCCCTAACTCATTTTATGAGACCGACATCATCCTAATACCAAAACCTGGCAGAGACACAACTAAAAAAGAAAATTTCAGGCCAATATCCATGATGAACATTGATGCAAAAATCTCCAATAAAATACTGGCAAACTGAATCCAACAACACATCAAAAAGCTTATCCATCATGATTAAGTCGGCTTCATCCCAGGGATGCAAGGCTGCTTCAACATCCTCAACTCTATAAATGTAATCCCTCACATAAACAGAACCAAAGAAAAAAACCACATGATTATCTCAATGGATGAAGGGAAGGCCTTCCACAGAATTCAGCAACCCTTTATGCTAAAAACTCTCAATAAACTAAGTATCAATGTATTGTACCTCAAAATAATAAGAGCTATTTATCACAAACCCACAGCCAATATCATATTGAATGGGCAAAACTGGAAGCATTCCCTTTGAAAACTGGCACAGGAAAAGGATGCCCTCTCTCACCACTCCTATTCAACATAGTATTGGAAGTTTTGGCTAGGGCCATCAGGCAAGAGAAAGAAATAAAGCGTATTGGAATAGGAAGAGAGGAAGTCAAATTGTCCCTGTTTGCAGATGACATGATTGTATATTTAGAAAACCCCATTGTCTCAGCCCAAAATCTCCTTAAGCTGATGAGCAACTTCAGCAAAGTCTCAAGATACAAAATCAATGTGCAAAAATCACAAGCATTCCTATACACCAGTAATAGACAGAGAGCCAAATCAGAGTGAACTCCCATTCACAATTGCTACAAAGAGAATAAATTACCTAGGTATACAACTAGCAAGGGATGTGAAGGACCTCTTCAAGGAGAGCTACAAACCACTGCTCAAGGAAATAAGAGAGGACCCAAACAGTTTTTGAGTATTAAAAACGAGCAGAGACATAAGCATTTCAAGGTTTTATTACATATGTCATTTTATCACCCACATTTTTTTCGTCATCATTATCATTTTGTTCGTCATAGTTAAAATTTACTCAGAATTTATTGCAAACTACACACTCTTCTCCTTCCCAATAACTACATATGGTAAGTATCAGCAACCTCTTTTATTGATTAATTTCCTAATTTACAGATAATGAAACCGAGATGATTTGGCTCAGGCTTTTTGCAACATAAGCATTCAACCTGGACATGGTTGGTGTTTAATAGGAATTCAAATAATAAATACTAGCCTACACCATAAACATACAGTTATTAAAAGAGAGCCTGCAGAGGTGGATAGCAAATGGCCAACTCCCAGCTTAGCACATTCTCAGCAGCCTCGGCTAATCCAGTCCCAGCCAAAAGCCCCAAGTGTTAATGATATAATTGTAAATGTTGGCTCACCAAATATCCATTTATCCAGACCCATTGGGAAATAATCTCATCATTTCAGTGTTCTAAACACAGAAGAGTCTTACCTGATCACCCATGTTATCACTTATTAGCTATTGGCCTGTAAATCAGGAGATTTGGGGACCAGGTGTCACCATCTAAAATATGCCTTCATTGCATTTGCCTTTCACCTGCTGCCATGCTTCCCAAAATACACAGGTGCTAGGTCAATAAGCCCTACAAGAATGCTTAACAGTCAGCAAGAAAATAGCAAGAAACATCTGAGCTGTGATTACAAGGGGTGCTCCCTCTGAAAGAGGAAATGAATCATCAGCATTCCATAGATCAACTAGGGCTGAAGCTTCTCCTGATGAAAGCTGCCTATGTAATATAGAAGGTTAAGTCTCTCTTGCAAAGAAAATAATAACTCACCTTGCCCAATTTGTGGAAGAACAGAAGTGAGAGTCATCTGTCTGATGATAAGTTCAGTGGCTGGCATCATTCTAATACAGCCTTTTTCAAGAAATCTGTAATTGCCAAAAGGACAAAATCAACACAGTAAGAAAACCAACAGAAAAAAAAATGTGTTCAAGATATTAGCAGTAACTATCCATAGAAGGCTGACATTTTTATAATTGAATACATCATCCTTCTGATAAAAACATACGGTTTACACAATATAATGGTCAAAAGTAACTTTTAAATTTATTTGGCCTGAAGTCTGATATATTTCTGCATCTGTGGGACTAAGCAATGACTGTGTAAAATATTTTAAATTTTTAAAACATTTTTCTCCACTTGCAAATTTGAGCTTCTTCAAAAAGACAAAAAAATGCCAAACATCTCAATTTCACTGAATCTTTCATGAAATTTACTCATTTTTATTTGTAATTTTGGCTTCCTGGAGACATATCTATGTAATGTGATGATTTTTGCATCTTGATATATTGCATGCTATTAAAACTAGAAATGGCTTTTAACCCCATTACAGTGCAAAGCTACATTTTAGTCACAATCAGCAAATGACTGCCTGTGAAGAAAGGGTTTTTATAGGTTTTTATTAATGCCACGTTGATCATTGGCAAAGTTAAATATGTGGCCTCATATCACAAGTAAGGAAAAGAAGCCTACTAAGTGAGAATGCATTGCCTAATTCTCACCAAAATGGACTTCTACACTCAGTCCTGCATGTTAGGAACCTGGTTTTGTTATCTTTCAGCAATACGCCATCTTCACAAAACAAATAAGACTGAAAAACTAGATATTCCAATTTATGAAGATAAGAAGGAAATATTAATAAAATGTCAAATAAACTGGACATTTGCGTCAGCCTGTTTGGCATATTTTCTCTTTGCAAGAAAATTATGTGGGTATTCAGATTATCCAAAAGCTTATTGATAGACTCAGTCCTGACCAGAGGAGTCATTCTTACATTTCAAATGTCAGAGTGCTAGGCTCTAGTAGCCTGATACTACCTTCATGACAAGAAGACCTGGTTCATGGGCAAGTGGAAAGTCATGCAGCCCAACAGTACAGTCAGTCGGCCTAGCACTGTTGCCTTCAACATCTGGAGTTGCCTTTTCCTATTTTAACTGGACGTAGAGAAAATGGATCTTCCTCAGTCAAGAGTAGGCCCAGGTAAACTTCTGGATCTGCTTGACACAGCAGGATTGGAGTGCAGGTGCACAATCCCATGCATTATAAAATCACAGTTTTGTTATGGGTGGGTTCATCACCTGGCTTTGAGCCACTATTGTCTGTGAGTAATATAACTGCACTGCTGACTCTGTAAGAGAGCTGCCAGCTGCCTTGCAGGCAGACAAGGGTGGGGAGCCAGAAAGCGATGAATGCCAGGGAGTGTAGCTGTAGGCATGGGAGTGGCAGGAGTCATGGAGCTGTCGCTGAGAGGGGCTGCAGCTGGAGCTGGCAGTCAAGATGGAAGCTGATGAACAGAGATAAAATAAAACCATATTCCAACTGCCTACAGTCCCTCAGGTGTTCTTTCAGCTACCCACCACCGATCCATTAGCTCCCCTCAGAACCCAGCTTGGGTTGGAACCTGACACTTGGTGTAGTGGGCAGAATTCTGAGGTTAGTCAGCCCTGGACCCCAGTGATCCCAGGTCAGCTATGTGACCATGCTGTTAGGAAGGCCTCTGATGGAAATGTGGAAGGCCTCTGATGGAAATTCACAGTGGACAGGTCCTCTGCGAATATGGAAAATGCGCTGAAGTACCTAGAAGCACAGAGCACAGAGTAGGAGTGCACCTTTACCGGCAGAGTTGGGTGGTTATTTCTGACTACACTACAGGAAGTGCACACTCAGTCCCTGTGGGATGCAGCACAGGTGAGGGACCTCTTCTCAGTCTGATACAGGGGAGGAAGAACCTCCTTTTCAGGCTCTCCCAGTATTCCACCCAAAAACAGGGCATGAACAGTCCCAGCGGCAGGCCCAGGGACCCCTACCATGGTCAAGCACACTTCACATAGTGTCTATATCCCAACTGAGTTGTAGGAATTAGGTAAACAGTGTCAACAGCTTCCTGGGGAGCTCCTAAGTGCCTGGATGCTTGACCCCTGAAATGCAGGAGCTGACAATATTTCCTGTTCTGCCCCACTGTGGAGGAAATTACCCCAAAGCAAATTCCAAAAAATGCCCATAAGAGGGCAGGGTTAGCTGCTAGACCCAGTCCCGCCTGGATGCTCCAGCGCAAGGATTACTTGCAAACAGGTAAAAGAATAGAGTCTTTTGTCTTTAATTAGGGAACTGCCTTAAGTAATTGTAGCCTCGTCTATGGGAGCCCGGATAAGTTTCCAGGCAAAGCTGCGTACGTAGACAGCTATGAATGCCGGTCAGTGAAAGTGAAACCTGTTTCTGCACCTCAGCATCAGCAGCTTGGCTCCCTGCTTATACACTGTATATGTCTGTCCCATACCAGAATACATTATCGGGATGGATATTTTACATGGCTTGGCAGCCGAGCCATCTATCATGGATTTGATGGAATGATTGACGACGGAATTGAGACAGTACCACTGTGCGGTGGACTTGGCTAATGCATTCTTTTCCATCGACATCACTCCAGAGAGCCAGAAACAGTTTGCCTTCACATGGAAAAGGCAACAATGGACTTTCACAGTGTTGCTGCAGGGCTGTGTGCATAGCCCCAACATATGTCATCATCTCACTGTCACAGATTCAGCTCCCTGGAAATGTCCAAAAGGAATCCACCTATTCCATTATATTGATGATGTTATTAACATAACTCTGATTCTCTTGCAAATTTAGAAGCCATGACACCCATCTTGAGACAATATTTGGCAGCATGTGGTTAGACCATCAATGAATCCAAGGTCCAAGGGCCTGGATTGACTGCCAAATTCTTGAGGGTTATCTGGTCGTGTAAGATTAAAGCCATATCAGAGGCCTACATAGACAAAATTTGGGCATATATCTGGCCCACCACAGTGAGGCAGCTGCAAACCTTTGTGGGCCTCCTAGGGTATTGGTGGGCATTTGTGCCCCTTTTGGCTCAAATAATACAACACTTATATCTGTTGACAAAAAGGAGGGCTACCTAGGATTGGGATAATAAGGCTAAAACAGTCTTTCTGGCAGCCAAGTGGGCTATTCAGCAAGCACAGGACCTGTAAGTGATTGATCAAGGGTGCCCATTTGAACTTGATGTGCAAGTGACCACAGATGGGTTTGGCTGGGGCCTATGGGAGCACATAGAGAGCTTTAGAACAGCAGTAGGCTTTTCGTCCCAACTTTGGTAGGGAGCTCAGCTCCCGTATGCATCAGTAAGGAAGTGCTTAGCAGCTGCATATGCCACCCATTAGGCTTGTGAGAGTCAGGATGGGCTACAGTTGACATGTGGATGACTTACTCAATAGTGGGGAGGGTACATTCATGGGTTACAACACCCCGGACTGGGACAGCACAAACAGCCACTTTAGCCTACTTTGAAGAGTGGAGTATCCTGAGTACGACCCCTTTAGCAGCAGAATTACAAAAAATCTTGGGATCTGTAGTCCTAATACAAGATAAGGCTATGGGTCAGTCTGAGGCTCCATTAGACCCTCATCATTGTTTAAAGAGTAGCATCCCCCAGCCAGCCCCAATGAGGCATAGTATACAGATGGGCCTAGCCAGAGTGCTACTGCTGCCTGGACCACTCTCGTGATCCAGCCAAATACCGACATCATGTGGTTTAATATTGGATGTAGACAAAGTAGTCAATGGGCTGAATGCAGAGCAGTGTGGACGGTGATCACCAAGGAGGAGACACCTGTGGTAAATCTGCACTGATAGCTGGGCAGTGTATCAAGGCTTAAACTTGTGGGTAACTACCTAGAAGTTACAAAATTGGCTAATTGGTCACCAGCCTATGTGAGGCCAGGCCATGTGGCAAAATCTATGGGAGGAAGGATGACCTCATCCCACCAGGAATGTGGATGAACAATGTGATGGTTAATACTGAGTATCAACTGGATTGCATCGAAGGATACAAAGTATTGATCCTGTGTGTGTCTGTGAGGGTATTGCCAAAGGGGATTAACATTTGAGTCAGTGGGCTGGGAAAGGCAGACCCACACTTAATCTGGGTGGGCACAATTGAATCAGCTGCCAGCATGGCTAGAATATAAGCAGGCAGAAAAATGTGAAAAGAGAGACTGGCCTAGCCTTTCAGTCTACATCTTTCTCCCCTGCTGGATGCTTCCTGCCCTTGAACATCGGACTCCAAGTTCTTCAGTTTTGAAACTCAGACTGGCTCACCTACTACTCAGCCTGCAGATGGCCTATTCTGGGACCTTGTAATCACGTAAGTTAATACTTAATAAACTACCTGTTATCTATTCCATGAGTTCTGTCCCTCTAGAGAACCTGACTAATATAAATGGTAACCTGCTGTTGCCTGCTCCAACACCCCTAAAGGCAGGAAAACAAAAAACCTGGATTTGGCTGTGGACCCTCAAAGGCCCCACTGCAGGTGGTTGGCCATGATAGCTCCCTGGGGGGAAGACCTACAATATAATTTACATGTCACTCCTTGGGTATTTAATATATGGCCTTCATGATTGTTTGTAAGGGAACGGCCAGGGAAAGAATCCTCCTCTGGGGGACATATATGTTGTCTGTGTGGCCTATTATAAGCCTCCCAGTCACTGGCACAGATACAGAACCCAAAGGAACCATGGGGAGCTGAAAAGGTGTGATACCATCATTCAGGGCAGAAGCCCCTGGCTGACCCATACCGTCAATAATGAATAGAGCTCGTTAGTAGTGTAGCGATTTGTTGCTCCCCGTATCAGTGCGGTAGGTAGCCTATGGGTCCAAGGTTCTGCCCTGTGGGCGTGTCTCCCTACTAGAATAACTCCCTCGGCCTAGGGGGTGGAGTGTTAGGAAAATGAATGTGCTTCAACCCAGATAAGCCCAAGGAAACATCCAGTGCAGCAGAACACAGTGGGATTGGAGCGCAAGCGCACAGTTCCATGCATTGCACATTCACAGTTATGTGACCATGTTATGGGTGGGCTCAACACCTGGTTTTGAGCCACTGTTGTCTGTGAGTAATATAACTTCACTGCTGACTCTGTAATAAAGCCACCAGTTGCCTTGCATGCAGACAAGTCGGGGGAGTCAGAAAGCTGTGAGCATGCCAGAGAGAGCAGCTGTAGGCATGGGGGCAGCAGGAGTGGTGGAGCTGGTGCTGAGAGGGGCTGTGGCCAGAGTGTGCAGTTGATACAAAGGCTGATGAAGAGAGTAAAACTAAAACCATATCACAACTGCCTACGGTCCCTTGAGTGTATTTTCAGCTACCCACCATCCATCCACCAGCTCCCCTCAGACCCCAGCTCAGGTTGGAGGCTGACACTGACTGTTGCCTTCTGTTAGCACTGTTTCTCCTACCATGATGACTATAACTGCTGATCAGATTAGCATGTCATCTACTCTTTCCACAATTAGATTATTCCTGAGTCATCTTTTTTGGAGTTCTGGAATTCTGTAGCTCTTTGGTTCTGTAGCTCTTTGGTTCTGCAGCTATTTGGTTGTACAATTACTGGCCATTTTTTTCATTATCCTTTCACTCAAGAATTGCTGAGTATTTATTGTGTATGGTAGTCCCTATGGATATAACGTTACCTCTAGGCAAGATAGAAGGAATCCGTGTCTTCATAAACCACAAATTCTGAAAAATAAGAATAAAAATTAAGTATACCATTTAAATAAATCATACTGAATATAGGATTAAACAATACCTGGCACTATTGAAGTTTTAGGAAATTTTATGTGAAACAATGTGTTGCATTGATATTGATGGATGAAAATAAATTATTGTTTTTCTATTACTGATGGTCTTCTTACAATTTATAGACTTTTTTGTTTAGGTCTATAAATTATTTTTTAAAAATCCTTATTTCTCATATCTGTAAACAAATTTACAGCACCTTATGGTTGCCCTGGGTTGAACAAAATTAATAGTCTGTGTTACAAAAATAGGAGATCATATATATAAAGGAGCTACACAGCGTCTAGTATAAATAGCCTCTCAAAAAGCCATTATTAATGGGGTTCAATTGTTTAAAAATGGGAATTATAACACAAGAAAATACCTTACTTTCCCACATTTTTGTACACAAGAATATTTCCTCAGCCCTTTCTCTCCATTCAAGCCCTCATCATTTCATTCCCTGAAGGATATTTATTATGATTTTCCAACAAAGAATGTCGCTATCTAAACTACATTTCTACTCTCAAAGAAGGGAAGTTTGGGGAACTCCTAAAAGTTTCATCATGCAGATGCTATAAATGTAAGCCCGAGCCTTTAACATTTTAAAAATCAGAAGTTTTCTTTGAACCTTATTAACATTAAAGGCTTTCAAGTCATGAAAATTCAAAATGGTGATGATATTGGTTGTATTTCACCAAGCAGTCTTGAGAGGAAATAGAGTATATCTAGGATCAATTTATAATCTTGCACAATTTCAGCAGCTGCCTCATGATGCAGGATTGCATTAAGAGTTCCTGTCCTTGTGAGCCATGCACACTTGTGGTTGTCTGACTACTGTACAAAGTGAATGCAGTTCCAGGAAAACTAAGGTCCACAAACAGAGTTTATTTTCTGATTTGGTATTCATCACACTTGTCTGTTAATATGAAAATATGCATATGGTTGTCCAAATGAGAATGAGAGAGCAAGAATATGAGTTGACATTAAGAACCCTCCCAAAACCATTTAATATAGTAACTCATATAGTGTTTTTGTTATGTCAGTCTAACCTACAAACTTTTAAACTACTACAGAACTTCAAATTCCTCCCACAATCTTCCTCCTGGCTTTTAATACCCTTTATCGTCTAGCCACACTCTTCTTATTTCTCAGTCTTAGCATGTCATAGCTTCTTCATGGGTTTTTACGACACATGTTTTATATTTATAAAGACATATTTGAAGGTCTTTTATATTTACTTGAATTCCAAATTTTCTTTTAAATCTTATTTTTGTCTAGTGGTATATAAACTGATCATATTACACCTGAAGCCTTTCCAAATTTCACTAACAAGATTTTGACCCAGCTGAGGCTTTTCTGAAAATAACTAATCACTGTTGTTTTAATGTCATAGAGTATAAATGAAGATCTTATTTCCTTCTACTATCTTAAATGGACTCTCTTCCGATTTATTTCTTTGATTTAAAATTTGGCATAAAAACATTACTCTTTTAGACCTCTTCTTTTAATTTTTACTATTAATTTTATTTTATGTTGTTATTTGTGGATGTATTTGGTTGGTTTGAAACATCTTTCACAAACACACTAGCTTTTCCTTTTCTTTGTTTTTACAGAATGTTTATTTTGTAGGAAATGTGACCAAAATACTTATACTAGATGGAACAGGTAAATGTAGGATAATAATGATGTGACCCTAAACATCACACACAGAAAATGGAAATAAGTTTGTGTATCATGCCATAGAATCATGTATATAAATGTATATAATATACATTTATATACATGTATATGTATATTGTGTGCATATAGGAATGAATTTGATATTCATGTTTGTGTATAAATGCATACTGTATACATATATATGTATCATATTTCTAATTAAGTTATAAGCAACTTTAGTGCAGAGTTTTGCTTCATGATATCATTTCATCCCAATTTAAGGAAGAGTTTCTTCATTACTGCAGACAGTATCTTTCTCTCTGTGAGCTCTCACAGACCCTCCTGTGTCAAATTCAAATTTGTCCATGCGTGTATCTTACTTCTCTAATTTGCTACTATATACCTTAAGGTCAGGAACACACGAATTCAGTTTTAAATTCCCTCATGGTATGCAGTATATTATAAGCATATGATAAAAATATTGCTAGTTAGTACATTTTACTTCATAAATATAATAAGTAGATTTAACAAATAAGCAGAATATGTAATGTAAAAAAATTAGACACGTTCCTTAATTATTCATATTAAGAAAAAGAAGAATGTCTTTTTCTCTTAAAGGTTGAAACAGCTTTGTCATAATTGATTAATGTTTTATTTACATTTTAATATTCTGTCTCTCACATTTCTATAGATTCTGACCTGAGCTCAGCAAAATAAATGGAATGTAAACAAATGAATAAAACATTTGCTAAACTGGCTAAAGTGATATTAGCATTTCCTGCTGGTGACCAGCAAAATCTGTAAGGAAGCTGTGGTAACCCAGTAATGAGTTGCCACTAAGGCATAGCAGACAGAAGTCATGTGGGACTGGAAGGTCTTCGCCAAAGAAAAAAGATGTTTGGGGAATCACAGGGCAATGGTGAAAATAGTAGAAGACAGTATCTGCTTCTAGTTTTTCTTGGCTCTACCATCACATCAATGCAAGAAAGCCACTGTGTACAAGCTTGTTGGAAGCTGAACTGGTGATGGAAACTCTTGTGTTCATATGGCACAAATCTTTGTTAAAATTACCAAGTTATAAAAGTAGAACATGAGTAAATGTTTTGGAAAAAAAGTTAAGATACAATATCTAAGGTCTCATCTGTTGACAATTCTAAATACCATGGCCATATCTTTGCTTTGTATCTTCCTAGAACTTTATATTTTAAATGTGTCCTATATAAGTACATGTAAGCACATATGTAGTATATATAAAACAGATATAAAGATGTAATATGTAATGCCATATCCACATATATATAGCATGTATGTACAGTATTATATTTTTATATATGTTCTTAAGCACATACATACACATATATATCATTTATGTATGTATACATATATGGGAGATATATATAACATATGTAACATTAGCTTACATGTTAGTGTTCATTTGTTTTTTGATCATTTGACCCTTGTTCATTTTAATAGCCTCCCTTTCTTTCTACCTGGTACAATTATTGGTGATGACTGTCCAAATAATAGGTTCAATGAAAGTTTGGTTTTAAAATGTTAGTTTGTTTGAGGGTCTTAAAGGCAGTCAATCCAACTTCTCTTCTGCCCCTAAAAATCATTTTAATATCCTTCACTCCAGATTGCACATCCTGGGTGTGATCAGAGTCTCTTGCCCCTACTGAGGTTTCAGAGAGGCACAAAGAAAGAACAGAGGTGGCAAAAGCTATACCTCACCACACTCTCTGTGCAAGAGCTGGATTCAAGCTATTAGTATGTTCAGAACTTTATTTTCAGAAGTTAAAACTTTCTATAACAAGGAGGAGATTTTTTTTCTTTTACTGTCCAATTTAAATTGAGATGTGATCTTAAAATTTCATTGGTGAGCCCCTGCTCATGGTATCTGACAAATTGTATTTTTCTATTTAAATTTACAAATGTCACAATAAGAAACTAATACTTTAATGCAATAATTTGTGCCTTCTTATATAAGAATATTTAAAAAGTAAATTTACAAAGAATTTAGTGATATATATTATTACATATAGTATCTGTACTATAGATAATATAAAATATAGTAATATAGAAAAATCATCTAGTAATATAGTAATATACAAAATTCTATATTCTCATATTAGAAAAATCATCAAACTTCCGTACTGCATCACCATACTTTTTATCTGCTAATAACATGAGTTTTTAAATAATTAAAACAAAACAGGAATGTACAGTTGACCTTTGGATAATCAGGATTTGAACTGTACTGGTCCACTTTGATGTGAATTTTCTTCTGCCTCTGCCCAACCTGAGCTAGCAAGACCAACCCCTCCTCTTCCCACCCTTTCTCAGCCTACTCATATGAAGACAATGAGGATGAAGATATTTATAATGATCTACTTTCCCTTAATAAATAGTAAATATATGTTTTCTTTCTTATCATTTTCTTAATAACACTTCCTTTCTCTAGCTTGCTATATTGTAAGAATGAAGTACATAACACATGTACCATAGAATATATGTGTTAATTGACTGTTTATGTTATTGGTACGGCTTTTGGTCAACAGTAGACTGTTAGTGGTTAAGTTTTTTGGGACTCAAAAGTTTTATGTAGATTTTTAGCTTCACAGAGAGTCAGCAAGCCTAAACCACATATTATTCAAGGGTCAACTGTATTGGCTAAACTGTTTTATATTAAAAGATTCAGAAAATAAAGCTTATCAAAGAAAGACTCCATGATTTCATTTTATCATGTCAATCTTACTACAACAGGACTGAGCAGACAACACAGTTTAATTTTTTTCTCACTGTTTAGTGACAATATTATAAACAGAATGAAGCATAATTTAAGCTTTATCTGTCTTTCAAAGGGTTTTCCAGTTTGACCCAACCACTTTACAACCCTCACTTATTTGTTTCCACTTATATGACTTCACTGCAACCATTCACTCTTAGTCATAGATAAGGCTCTCTGCATGTGACCTCAATCTCTCTGCTCCGTGACAATGTTGTGCATTTAAAAAATAATATTATAAATTCCATTTGCCAGGGTATTTCTGTCAGCATTTGCAACATGTGTAAAACAAAATCGAAGTTATTTGAATTCAAACATTATATAATTCCATCAACCCACTCTCCAAAATATAACAATAATTATCTTTGTAACTATTACAATTTGCTATTCTTTTCAAAATATGTTCCAGCACAAAATTTTTAAAAATAATGAAAATCACATATTTCAGTAAAGTGTAATCAATTAAGGACTTATTTTATAATAAAACCTGTATTTTAGATGAATGTGTGGGGTCTGCATCTTAACCTTTTCAAGTATAACTAGTTTTCACTTTCATCAGTGTAACATTTCATCACTGGTGAAAAAAGAAGGAACTCATTATTCTAAAGACAGTATGTTATTTATTAATAAGTTCATTAGACATTTGAAAATAGGTTAAAGTAATAAGTAGGATGTGCATTATTGCTTAATCGTCCTAATTATTTGAATATTTTTAGCGCAGCTCTATCAATATACTTATTAAAACCTTCATTTACTTCTCTCATCGTTCCGTTTCTGTATGCTTATGTAGAGTTCTTATTAAAACCAATTTGTTTTGTGCACTGACAATCATGTTGAAAAGTCAGCAGGAAATATAAATCATCCAATTATTCCTATTGAGGAAACAGCATGAAAGTGTTGATAGATTTAGACTGATGATTTGTGCAGCTTTGCATCACTGTGCAGTCTAAAGGCCTCTGATGACTTGATTCAGATTTGAATCTGCTGTTCTTCCCTTTGTTCTGTAGGAGATTATTTATTCCTACACACTCCGGAATGTACAGGATAATGGGTAAAAAATACAGGAGGAAAAATGAAGATAAATTATGGTGTGGGACGTCTAGTGGAAAGCATCTGTTGTTGAAACGGATGAGGTTTATCAATCTGGAGTAATTATCAATGCCTTTTAAAAATCGATGTCAACTCAGCCACTTCTTGTGTCAGAATTTTCCCTAATCGGATTTATTAGTGATGTTAGAGTACACAGAATAATGATTATCTCCTTAATTGAAACAGCCGGAAACCAAAAAAACCATACCTCTCCACCCTCTGACATAGACATCAGAGGAGAAACTGCTCATTAAAAATCTGGCGAAGTGGATAAAAACTGGTGTTGTTCTCTGAAAAGTTAAAAACTCAATGTGGTACACAACTTAGAGACTTTTAATAAAGCACTGTTGAAACCAGCACAGCTGTTGCTTTGAAATGCAACATTATTTTCTGTGTTTTCTTAATGTTAGTCTTTGATAATGAATAAAGAAAACAGCCAATTTAAAACTCAGGGATGTCCTTCAAGAACAGAAAATGTTGAGTGGCACACTGAGAGCAAATTAGAGGAAAGTAAATGCCATTGTAACGCTCCAGATGGTTTTGAGAACTTTCTCAATAGATCTGTATCATTCCCACTGGGAACAGGGGCTAAGCTGGCCCAAAATTTTGACAAAAGAACGGGGCACACATTTACTTCTTAAAAACATTATATTCTATGTTCTAGTCGTATTCAAAGCTTTTGGATGTAGAAGAAGAAAGATTTTATTCACTAACTAAATTCTGTATATACGATAGCAGAGTCAAACTGTGGTATAGATCTTACTTATACATTGGCACACAGGCTGCCCAGAGATTCAGACAAGAGAACTTCACTCTGGCCCTATTTTAGCCATGATCCTCCTTACCACACAGTTAGCAGTCCATGGAACCAAAGGTCCTTGCTCACTCAGAGCCTCTATGCATCAGCTCCAACCCAGCCCCCAACGCCCCTCTCCTCTGCCTTCTTGTTCTAAATGCCCAAGATCTTGCATGTCTGGTCTAAATAGCCTTAAGCTTCCTTCCAGTAATTCAGTAGGCATTATCTCCAGCTCCCTTCTCCTAAGGGAGAAGCCACAGGGATAGAGTGGTCAGGGGATGGTTGTTTCTCTGAGGTTGTGACAGAAACTTGGAACGTGGGCCAAAGTGTCTAAGTGCAGAAATTGGAAGTAGGAAGAGAAGCTAGGTGGGTTCTTAAGCGTCACCATTTCTGACTGATTATCTGTCTACACTTGTGTCCAATTTCAAGACTTCTATTGACAGATTTGTCAGGGTAAAAAAATAAAACATAGATTTAGTAACTAATTTTGATATGTAACGTTAAAAAATTTCAACTTATATTATGTGAACCCCATTTATTCTCTAGACTTCACAGATGTTAATTCACCTTCACATTTTAAAGACAATTTTCTCTATGATTTATAGGATCATTTAAGTTGAATCTTTATTTTTAAACATGGAGATTTTTTTTTTCTACTAGGTAACATTAACATTTATGGAGGTGAACCGTGTCAGGAAACTTTGCAGTGAAATCCATCACTTTGTCCTTCTCAGTGCTTAATGTTTTTCTCTCCCTGATGTATCACTGTCTCATGCACAAGTTCTTTATCAACTAAGGAATGAGTGTGTCTTGATAACTTGTCTAGTTCTGGTTTTCATTATTTTAGTTCTCTCTCTAAAATAGAAGAAGAAGGAAGAAAAGGAGGAGGAAAATACAAGGAAAAGAAAAGGAGGAAGAGCAAGAGAAGAAAAAAATGAAAGAGCAGTTATCTCTGTAATGACATGAACTCTGTCTACTTCTAGCTCAAACTGCTAATATAAGATATTACATTAATAACAACCATATGTTAAATCTGCACCTAGATGTCTCTGCTTGGATGTATCGGTCTTATTATACCACATATATTTATTTGTTGAGTATTTAATACATTCAGGACTCTGGGTTATGTCTTACAGAGATGAGTTAAAAATAATATGAATGGGCTAAGTGAGAAGATGGCAGATAGGAGGGAGGTCTAGCCTGCAGCTCTTGCTCAAATGGACAGAGCAGCATGTGGAGACTCACATCATGAACTTTTGCTCCAAGAACTACCGCAGGGACATACCAGGAAAGCCAAGAGAATCCACAGATCATTTGAAGGAACTAGATCACTGCTGTAGCCTCCCCGAAACATCAAAAAATTGTGAGTCTGCTTGCTTTCTCATCAGGGAGGCTTATAGTCTGGATCAAGTACTGGGGCCTGGTCACTGGATGACTGGAAATAGACTCAGTGCTGGTGAGGTGGGGGGCACAGTGGGAGTGAGACTGGCCTTTACAACTGTGGGCTGCATGAGAGCAGAGTGAAGACCGTGACTGCGGCTTTTTCCCACTTCCTTGGTGACCTGTATGACTCAGCAGAGACAGCCATACCCCACCTGAGAATACAACTCCACTGGACTGGGAACCACACCCCCATCCGCCACAGCAGCTGCAGCAAGCCCCACCCAAAAGAAGGCTGAGCTCAGGCAAGCCTATCCCAGCTCCCATATGGTCGTCTTTCTCTACCCACCCTGGTAGACAAAGACAAAGGTCATAATCTGTTGGGAGTTCTGTGGCCCTGTCCACCACCTGAGAAACCTGAATACTTAACCAGTTTTCCCTAGGGTAAATTTGCATCTTCCCTGTAGGACCACAGCTGATGTGCTCTTGAAAGCGCCACCTCCTGGCTGAGGCCAACCAACACTATATATATATATATATATATATATATATATATATATATGAAATATACATTATAATATAATGATTAGTGTACTGGTTTTGTGTACCAGTACACTAACATATTATTTATGTATATGTAACTTAGTGTACTGGTACACAAAACCAGTACACTAACCATTATATATAATGTATATTTCATATATATATATATTGTGTTGGTTGGCCTCAATATATAATATATAATATATATTATTATATTATATA
>CAUYLG010010658.1:0-64642 GCA_963573385.1 Cacajao melanocephalus | reverse complement strand
ATTGGTGTAAAACTTTATATACTGTTTAGCCCAACTTTTTGGCTGGTATATCTAGGTTTTTTGGGGGTATTTTTTTTGTTTTTTTTGGCTTGGATTTTTTGGGACATAAATTTTTTTTTTTTTTTTTGCATTTTCTTCAATTTGAACATAGAGAAATTCTAATGACTTCTCAGAAAATCAGGGCCTCCTAGGTTAGTAGAAACAGATGAGTCCATCAAATGAAATTAAAATCCTTTACACATTCAAAGTGATTTCCTATCCTTGGTTGGTTGTATAGATGCAAAAGAAAATATAGCCTTGATGTAAGAATACTTGAACTTATAAATGGGTTAATGAATATCTGGGAAATCAAACAGCTAAAGTAGCAACAAAGGGCCAGAAGATGTAAAGCAACTTGTTTGTAGAAGCACTTAATTGCTAATCCTAGCAATTAAGATTTGAAAAGCCTGCAAGGTTGGCCGTCCAGGAGGTCCTATGTTGAAGCAGAGATTGGAAGACCACAAGGGGGCGATGTTGTAAAGGGCACCAGGTGGGTGCTTGTCTTTCCTAAGAGAACATTGAGGTTTGCTTCTGACCCCAACTTCTTCCTGAGAAAGCTGGTCTTGTATTCTGTTTCTTGAGTGGAATTCTGACCCAACTCATGAAATCATTTCACGTTTTAAAGGAGACTTTTGTCTTTGGGCTGGCAAAATGGCTTAATAGGAACAACTCTAGTCTGTAGCTCCTAGCAAGATCAATGCAGAAGGTGGGTAATTTCTGCATTTCCAACCGAGGTACCCAGTTCATCTCACTGGGACTGGTTAGATGGTGGGTGCAGTTCATGGAGGGTAAGCCGACGCAGGGTGGGGTGTTACCTCATCCAGGAAGTGCAAGGGGATGGGGAACTCCCTCCTCTTGTCTAGGGAAGCTGTGAGAGACTGTGCCATGAGGAATGGTGCACTCCAGCCCAGATACTATGCTTGTCCCATGGTCTTCACAACCCACAGACCAGAAGATTACCTTGGATGCCTACACCACCAAGGCCCTGGGTTTCAAATACAAAACTGGGTGGCCATTTGGGCAAACACTGAGCTAGCTGCAGGAGTTTTTTCCCATACCCCAGTGGCACCTGGAATACCAGCAAGACAGAACTGTTCACTCTCCTGGAAAGGGGTCTGAAGCCAGGGAGCCAAGTGGTCTAGTTCAGTGGATGCCACCCCCACAGTGCCTAGCAAACTGAGATCCATTGACTTGAAATTCTTGCTGCCAGCAGAGCAGTCTGAAGTTCACCTGAGACACTCAAGCTTGGTGGGAGGAAGGGCATCTGCCACTACTGAGGCTTAAGTAGGCAGTTTTCCCCTCACAGTGTAAACAAAGCCACCTGGAAGTTCAAACTGGGCAGAGTCCACCACAGCTTGGCAAAGCCACTGTGGCCAGATAGCCTCTCTAGATTCCTCCTCTCTGGCCAAGGCATCTCTGAAAGAACAGCAGCAGCCCCAGTCAGTGCATTAGAGATAAAACTCCCATCTCCCTCAGACAGAGCACCTGGGGGAAGGGGTGGCTGTGGGCACAGCTTCAGCAGACTTAAACGTTCCTGCCTACTGGCTCTGAAAAAAGCAGCAGATCTCCCGGAACAGTGCTTGAGCTCTGCTAAGGGACCGACTGCCTCCTCAAGTGGGTCCCTGACCCCTGTGCCTCCTGACTGGGAAGCACCTCCCAGCAGGGGTTGACAAACACCTCATATAGAAGAGCTCTGGCTGGCATCTGGCAGGTGCCCTTCTGGGCCAAGGTTTCCAGAGGAAGGAATAGGCAGCAATCTTTGCTGTTCTGCAGCCTCTGCTGGTGATACCCAGGCAAACAGGGTCTGGAGTAGACCTCCAGCAAGCTCCAGCAGACCTGTAGCAGCGTTAGAAGGAAAACTAACAAACCGAAAGGAATAGCATCAACATCAACAAAAAGGATGTCCACACAGAAACCTCATCCAAAAAGTCACCAGCATCAAAGACCAAAGGTAGATAAATCCATGAAGATGAGGAAAAACCAGTGCAAAAGGGCTGAAAATTCCAACAATCAGAATGACTCTTCTCCTCCAAAAGATCACAGCTCCTCAACAGCAAGGGAACAAAACTGGATGGAGAATGAGTTTGATGAATTGACAGAAGTGGGCTTCAGAAAGTGGGTAATAACAAACTCCACCAAGCTAAAGGAGCATGCTCTAACTCAATGCAAGGAAGCTAAGAACCTTGAAAAAAAGTTAGAGGAATTGCTAAATAGAATAACCAGTTTAGAGAAGAACATAAATGACCTGATGGAGCTGAAAAACACAGCACAAGAACTTTGTGAAGCATACACAAGTATCAATAGCTGAACTGATCAAGCAGAAGAAAGGATATCAGATTGAAGATCAACTAATGAAATAAAGTGTGAAGACAAAATTAGAGAAAAAAGATTGAAAAGGAATGAACAAAGTCTCCAAGAAATATGGGACTATGTAAAAAGACCAAATATGCATTTGATTGGTATACCTGAAAGTGATGGGGAGAATGGAACCAAATTGGAAAACACTTCAGTATATTATCCAGGAGAACTCCCCCAACCTAGTAAGATAGGCCAACATTCAAATTCAGGAAATACAGTGAACACCACAAAGATACTCCTCAAGAAGAGCAACCCCAAGACACATAATTGTGAGATTCAGCAAGGATGAAATAAAGGAAAAAATGTTAAGGAAAGCCAGAGAGAAAGGTCGGGTTACTGACAAAGGGAAGCCCATCAGACGAACAATAGATCTCTCTGCAGAAACCCTACAAGCCAGAATAGAGTGGGGCCAATATTCAACATTCTTAAAGAAAAGAATTTTCAACCCAGAATTTCATATCCAGCCAAACTAAACTTCATAAGCAAGGGAGAAATAGAATCTTTTCCAGAAAAGCAAATGCTGAGAGACTTTGTCACCACCAGGCCTGCCAGAACTAAACATGGAAAGGAAAAACTGGTATCAGCCCCTGCAAAAACATATGAAATTGTAAAGACCATTGACACTATGAAGAAACTTCATCAACTAATGGGCAAAATAACCAGCTATCATCATAATGACAGGATCAAATTCACACATAAAAATATTAATCTTAGATGTAAATGGGTTAAATGCCACAATTAAAAGACACAGACTGTCAAATTGGATACAGAGTCAAGATCCATTGGTGTGCTGTATTCAGGAGACCCATCTCACATGCAAAGACACACAAAAGCTCAAAATAAAGAGATGGAGGAATACTTACCAAGCAAATGGAAAGAAAAAAAAAAGCAGGGGTTGCAATCCTAGTCTCTGATAAAACAGACTTTAAACTAACAAAGATCAAAAAAGACAAAGAAGGGCATTACATAAATGCCCTTTAAAATAAAGATAAAAGGATCAGTGCAACAAGAAGAGCTAACTATCCTAAATATATATGCATCCAATACATGAGCACCCATATTTATAAAGCAAGCTCTTAGAGTCCTACAAAGAGGCTTAGACTCCCACACAATAATAGTGGGAGATTTTAACACCCCACTGTCAATAGTAGACAGATCAATGAGACAGAAAATTAACAAGGATATTCAGGACTTGAACTCAGCTCTGGACCAAGGAGACCTAATAGACATCTACAGAACCCTCCACCCCAAATCCACAGAATATACATTCTTTCTTCTTAGCACCACATCACACTTATTCTAAAATTGACCACATAATTGGAAGTAAAACACTCCTCAGTAAATGCAATGGAATGGAAATCATAACAAACAGTTTCTTGGACCACAGTGCAATCAAATTAGAACTCAGGATTAAGAAACTCACTCAAACTACATGGAGCCAGAACAACCTGCTCCTGAATGATTGCTGGGTAAATAAAATTAAGGCAGAAATAAATAAGTTATTTGAAACCAATGAGAACAAAGACACAACATACCAGAATCTCTGGGACACAGCTAAAGCAGTGTTTAGAGAGAAATTTATGACACTAAATGCCCAAAGGAGAAAGCAGGAAAGATCTAAAATCAACACTCTAAATCACAATTAAAATAACCAGAAAAGCAAGAGCAAACAAATTCAAAAACTAGCAGAAGAAAAGAAATAACTAAGATCAGAGCAGAACTGAAGGAGATAGAGACATGAAAACTCTTCAAAAAATCAGTGAATTCAGGAGTCGGTTTTTTGGAAAGATTAACAAAATAGACTGTTAGACAGAATAATAAAGAAGAAAAGAGAGAATAATCAAATAGACACAATAAAAATTAATAAAGGGGATATCACCACTGATCTCACAGAAACACAAATTACAATACTATAAACATCTCTATGCAAATAAACTAGAAAATCTAGAAAAAATAGTTAAATTCCTGGACATATACACCCTCCCAAGACTAAACTAGAAAGAAGTCGAATCCCTTAATAGCCCAATAGCAAGTTCTGAAATTGAGGCAGCAATTAACAGCCTACCAACCAAAAAAAGCCCAGGACCAAGTGGATTCACAAGTGAATTCTATCAGAGGTACAAATTAGAGCTGGTACCATTCCTTCTAAAACTATTCCAAACAATAGACAAAGAGGGATTTCTCCCTAACTCATTTTATGAGGCCAGCATCATCCTGATACCCAAACCTGGCAGAGACACAACAAAAAACTAAAATTTTAGGACAACATCTCTGATGAACATCGATGTGAAAATCTTCAATAAAATACTAGCAAATCAAATCCAGCAGCACATCAAAAAGCTTATCCACCATGATCAAGTCGGCTTCATCCCTAGGATGCAAGGCTGGTTCAACATATGCAAAGCTATAAATGTAATCCAACACATAAACAGAACCAATGACAAAAACTACATGATTATCTCAATAGATGCACAACAGGCCTTTGACAAAATTCAATACCTGTTCATGCTAAAAACTCTCAATAAACTAGGTATTGATGGAACGTACCTCAAAATAATAATATCCATTTATGACAAACCCACAGCCAATATCATACTGAATGGGCAAAAACTGGAAGCATTCCCTTTGAAAACTGGCACAAGGCAAGGTTGCCCTCTCTCACAACTCCTAATCAACACAGTATTGGAAGTTCTGGCCAGGAAAATCAGGCAAGAGAAAGAAATAAGGGTATTCAAATAGGAAGAGAGGAAGTCAAATTGTCTCTGTTTGCAGATGACATGACTGCATATTTAGAAAACTCCATCGTCTCAGCCCAAAATCTCCTTAAGCTAATAAGCAACTTCAACTAAGTCTCAGGATACAGAATCAACGTGCAAAAATCACAAACATTCCTATACACCAGTAATAGACTAATGGAGAGCCAAATCATGAGTGAACTCCCATTCACACTGTACAAACAGAATAAAATACCTAGGAATATAACTTACAAGGGATGTGAAGGACCTCTTAAAGGAGAACTACAAACCGATGTTCAAGGAAATAAGAGAGGACACAAACAAATGGAAAAACATTTCATGCTCATAGATAGGAAGAATCAATATAGTGAAAATGGCCATACTGCCTGAAGTAATTTATAGATTCAATGCTATCCCCATCAAGCTACCATTGACTTTCTTCACAGAATTAGAAAAACTACTTTAAATTTCATATAGAACCAAAAAAGACCCCACATATCCAAGACAATCCTAAGCAAAAAGAGCAAAGCAAGAGGCATCACACTACTTGACTTCAAACTATATTACAAGGGTACATAACAAAAACATCATGGTACTGGTACCAAAACAGATATATAGACCAATGGAACAGAACAGAGGCCTCAGAAATAATGCCACATATCTACAACCATCTAATCTTTGACAAATCTGACAAAAACAAGCAATGAGGATAATTTTTTTTTATCCTGGAAAAGCTTATAATTTTAAGATTGTGTGTGTGTGTGTGTGTGTGTGTGTGTGTGTGTGTGTGTGTCTGTGTGTGTCGTTGTTTTGTTTGTTTTTTTAGATGGAGTTTCGCTCTTATTGCCCAGGCTGGAGTGCAATGGCGAAATCTCAGCTCACTGCAACCTCTGCCTCCTGGGTTCAAGTGATTTTCCCATCTCAGCCTCCCAAGTAGCTGGAATCACAGGCATGCATCACCACACCTGGCTAATTTTGTATTTTTAGTAGAAACAGGGTTTCACCATGTTGGCCAGGCTGGTCTTTAACTCTGACTTCAGGTGATCCACCCACCTCGGCCTCCCAAAGTGCTCGGATTACAGGCATGAGCACCGGGCCAGAAATAATTTCTTAGGTTGATACTGTATCAAACAAAATTACTGAATTTCTTTAATGGTGTATCTGTTGATTCTCAATTGATTGATTGATAAAAACAGTATTGCCAAATAAGGAGAATATTGTCTCTTTTGACAAGCTTCTTATGTCTTATTTTTGCTTAATCTTTTATATTGGATATTACTTCAAGTCCAGGTTAAACAGTATGGTTGATACGGGCATTCCTGTTTTATGCCTTGTGTTAATGCTTCTAAATTTTACCACAAAGTATGATCTTTACTGTACATGGCTGTCAGAGAACCCTTAACCTATTGAAGCAGTTAATATTCAGTCTTTCAGATCATGAAAATGTGTTGGATTTTTGCTTTTTTTTTTTTTTTTTGCCTAAGTTACTACAAAGATGTTATCAAGTTGTTTTAAATGTTGACATTTAATTATTTGTGTGTATACATAAAATAGCTAGATGGAACCTTTGAGCTATAAGAGTATGTACAGAAACCTGGCAAGAGTACCAACGAGACCAAGCTTTGGGCTTCAGGGATTTAAAACAACTGGATGCTTTATGAGTACCTGAGAAGACACGAGGGAAGGAGAAAGGCAGTAACTGCAGGGTCCATTTAAGGTTTTACATGTTAAAAATTTTAACTTTTTTCTGTATGCATCAGATGACTTTTTGTAATTTCTTTTTTAATCAACTCGTGGTGATTTGTGCTAATAGAATTTCTAACTACTAAGTATCTTTGCATTTCTATCTATTCTACAGTATTTTATATGATTCTAGCTTTACCTTGGGTTGTTTTTCGTTTTGTTTTTTGCCTTTTTTGAATGTTTTGTTTGTTTTAAATAACTATATACAGCACTAATTTTAAAATGTCATTATTTTGCTAGGTTTGCCTCATTTTCATAATAAAATAAATTATTGCTGATTAAAAAAAACAAGCAATGGGGAAAGGATTCCCTATTTAATAGATGATGTTGGGAAAACTAGCTAGCCATATGCAGAAAACTGAAACTGAGCCCCTTCCTTACACCTCATACAAAAATTGACTCAAGATGTATTAAAGACTTAAAAATAAGACTGAAAACCATAAAAGTCCTAGAAGAAAACCTAGGCAATACCATTCAGGACATAGGCATGAGCAAAGACTTCATAACTGAAACACCAAAAGCAATGGCAGCAAAAGCCAAATGGGATCTAATTAAACCAGAGAGCTTCTGCACAGTAAAAGAAACTATCATCAGACTGAACAGGCAACTTACAGAATGGGAGAAAAATTCTGCAGTCTATCCATCCGACAAAGGGCTAATATCCAGAAACTACAAGGAACTTAAATAAATGTACATGAAAAAAACAACTCCATCAAAAAGTGGGCGGAGGATATAAACAGACACTTCACAAAAGAAGACATTTATGTGGCCAAGAAATATATGAAAAAAAGCTCATCATGACTGTTCATTAGAGAAATGCAAATCAAAACCACAATGAGATACCATCTCAACCCAGTTAGAATGGTGATAATTAAAAAGTCAGGAAACAACAGAAGCTGGAGAGGATGTGGAGAAATAGGAACACTTATACACCGTTGGTGGGAGTGTAAATTAGTTCAACCACTGTCAAGGACAGTGTGGTGATTCCTCAAGGATCTAGAATCAGAAATACCATTTGACCCAGCAATCTCATAACTGGGTATATACCCAAAGGATTATAAATCATTCTGCTATAAGGACACATGTACACATATGTTTACTGTGGCACTATTCACAATAGCAAAAACTTGGAACCAACCCAAATGCCCATCAATAATAGACTGGATAAAGCAAATGTGGCACATATACACCATGGAATACTATGCAGCCTTAAAAAGGGATGAGTTCATGTCCTTTGCAGGGACATGGATGAAGCTGAAAACCGTCACTCTCAGCAAACTAACACAGGAACAGAAAACCAAACATGGCATGTTCTCACTCATAAGTGAGAGTAGAATAATGAGAACACATGGACACAGGGAGGGGAACATCACACACTGGAGCCTGTTGGAGGATGGGGGGCTAGGGGAGGGATACCACTAGGAGAAATACTAATGTAGGTGACAGGTTGATGGGTGCAGAAAACCACCATGGCACATGTATACCTATGTAACAAACCTGCACATTCTGCATAGGTATCCCAGAACTTAAAATATATATAAAAAAGGAGCCTTTCAAAGTTCAGCTCAAGGGGCTCTCCTCTTCACGTTTTCTAGCCTTCTCTCACTGGAGTGAAATGCATATTCTGTAGCACCTGTAGGAATTATTGAACATATTTTGTGTGTGGTTTTGCTTTTTTGTTATTAGAGTATACTTTCACCGGAGATGAGATGGTGTCTTATTCATCTTTCTACTGAGATGCCTAACACATTACATGGCAAGGCATACAACTGGTGTTCAAAGGGTGTTGACTGAATAGAAGTTGAATCTGAGATTTTCTAAAAAACAAAAGACATGCCTCTTATAAATTTGTATTCTTTATTGCCATTTAACTAATGTCTAATCATTTTACATTAAAAATAAGACTATGTAGAAATGTAGAAAATATCATAAAATTCAAAGAACACAAAATATTATGTGCATCATGATATAATTAGGAAAGGTATACATTTGGTAATGATAAAAGCAGAAGAAATTGTGTAAAATGAAAAATAATTGCATTTGAATAATAAGCATCTTATTCTAATGGGGTGATTTTCACTATTATTATAATTGTTTAAAATAATGTATGTTAGATTACCTTTTAAATTAAAATTTTAAACATTTCTAAAATAACACAGAAAATAAGTTCAATTACTTTGAAAATTATTTGTGGCTAATGTTATTTTAGAAAAGAAATTACAATAAGCAAATAAAAAAGTGGGGGGAGGATTGTCTTGCTCATTCAATATCCCAAATACTTGTTGGCTTCAAACACCTGGAAAATCTCATATGAATCAAGGATTTTTATGTTCTTTAACCAAAATTTCAGAAAAACTACATGTATAATATTTTCTTCATTTTACATGTTATTATCTATTTTATTGTACATATAGGCTTGTATCTCTTACAGTTTAGATCCAGTAATCGTAATGTGAAGCTACCATATCAGAAAAATAGCTGTAATATCTATAGAATTTGCTCTAAAACATTTTGCTAATGAATATTTTAAGAGAGTATGAAGGATGAGTACTTTCCTAAAAATAATATTAATGTCACAAAACTTAATATAAAAAGGTAAGCCCAGTATGAATATGTAAATAAAACTCCATAAATAATTCTCTAGAAATATATCTGTGTTGTTTAAATATGCATGCAGGTCTAACTTTTGCTATCATATTTCATACACTTTGTTGGTTAATAAATTAGTAAATAATTTTTTTTTTTAAAAGGATTGAAATTAGCATAGGAAGTACTTTAAAGTGCCTGAAAAATTTCATTTTTAAAAGTCTGTAATATTTCCCGTTGCTATGGATTAATCGCTATGGTGCTGATTATTATGGGATTAACAGATCTTGCTATGCTATTAATTGGCTCAATAACATTTTCTTGACTAGGTGGTGAGATAATAAATTTTAAATTTATTTTCTTTATTTCCTAAAAACCGTGGATTCCTGACTGGTAGGATTTGAAGTGAGCAGATTTCACTGTTTGTAATCAGTAACTCTTGCTCAGATAACCTAAATCCAAAGAAGACTGAGACGTAATCTGTCCCACGAAAACGTCTTCGTTGGTCAGTAATCTGACCAACAGCACAACTTCTAAGGATGGTGTCTGTCTATCTGGTTTAAGAAATTGTAAAGCATCAGAGGGTTCTAATGTGAAAATCTTTTGGTAATTGTTAAAATCCAGGGTTTCTAAGAAGTATCTCTGGAGAGCAAGAGGGCCCACATTACCCAGGCAGCCATTATGGACATAAGGATAGTTCAGTCAATGAACAGAGACACAAGAGCTTCCAACTGTAGGTGGTAACTCTGGAGGCCTCCAGGTAGTAGGAAGGATGTGGCTGCTCTGACAAGGACCCACAAACATAGTATGGCCCTTTTGATCGAAGAAAGGGCAATTATAAGAACACTAGGCAGCTGTAGCCCAGAGACTAGTTATCAGTAAAGACTTCTCTTGTTCCAAGAACAATGAATATGCCCAATTCTAAATATATTGAATTGAAAACGTAGGGCTTAATAAACTCATTTTTATTGAATTAGAGGCCATCATCTGGAGAAATGTTCAGCCCTTAAGCAGTAGTGCCCACTGGGAAGTGTTTTATTGAAGTCCACCTTGAATTTGAAGTACCTGCACAAAAGGAGAAAGCTGTTGATAATGTTTTGTTTTTTTTGAGACAAGGTCCCACTCTTTCACCCAGGCTGGAGTGTAGTGGCACGAACATGGCTCACTGCAGCTTCAACCTCCTGGGCTCCAGGATTCTCCTGCCTCAGCCCCACAAGTAGCTGGGACTATAAGTGCGTGCCACCACACCCAGCTATGTTTTGTAGAGACGGGGTCTCACCATGTTGCCCAGGCTTGTCTCCAACTCCTGAGCTCAGACAATCCACCTGCTTTTGCCTCCCAAAGTGCTGGGATTACAAGTGTAAGCCACTGCACCCAGCCTGTTGACAATGTTTTGGGTAATTCAAGTAGAATAAGAAGATACAAAGATAAAAAGTAATATGGAGCAACTTCATACTCCTTGGCATGGGGTAGCCATTTGTCAAAGGGACACACCATCTTGTTAAATTTCTAGGAAACCATGAAAATTCCAAGAAGAGTCAACTCAGGCTGCCACCATGACTTGCAACAAGAATCTGTCTACTGTTGGGCCCCAGTAAAAGGCATGTCACAGGTCTTGAAAAATACTTCCATTTTCTATTCAGTCTATTGGAGACTTTTTCCAAAGAAACATATCTACTTTTCATTTTAATTGTTGTTTCATTTACCTTAAGTTGATGAGAAAGTAACGTTGTTTGAAAATAAATTTACTTTGTAAATTGCAGCCAGTTAGAAAAAAAGCAAAGTTATCCCTGTGATGGGAGCATTTTGAGCAACATCTCTGCAGTGAACCTTTTTCTGAACACTGGTTTCTGTTAATCCTGTGATAGGCACTTGGCAAATGCAAGAGAAGAGAAACAATGGCAGGTGAACAGAAGTGGAATAGATATGGCATTGACATTTTAACTTAAAATCTAGAGAATTCTTTGAGCAAAACATCCCAATTAAAAATGTTGCTGTTATATTCCAAAATGAGTAAAGGATGAAATGTTAAATATGAATTATTACAAGAAGACAAAGAAAAAGGCAGCAAGGGCAAGACTGACCTACATTGGGAAAGTCAAAAGTTCAGGCCTGTGTACTCTGAGGTCTGTTCAGGTTCACAGCTAGCACAGCACCTGGTGAACGTAGTGAGCATCAGTAGGATTGTGGAAGGAGTGAATGGGAGTGTGATTGACTATTTTCTAGAAGTGAATTTGCAATGGTTAGGGAAAGAGGTAGGTTTTTGATCTGATTTATTCAGTTTGGCTCTCCATACTATCCCATTAATCAGATAATTGTGAATTTTCAACCTGTGCCATGCATGATTTGTATTTTCTAGTTTGCTTACACCCCTGGGGTCCTTGCAAATTACACACCTGAGGGGTTTTTGCATATAAAACTTCAGAATAAGTGCAGATTTTTATTTTGAAGTATAGTAAGTACTGTCAAGTCCAGTTCCCATAGCTCTCAGTGCCAACCTTAAAAGATAGAGAAGATTCATTTATAGGTTATCTTGCCAGAGTTGTAATAAAGAAAACAAGATTCCCAGAACTCTTTACTTTGGGAACTCCCCATCTTTCATTCGGCATCTTGGAGCTTATACTTGGCTTGTTACCTTCCTGTCGTCTATTGCTTTCTCTTTCTTGATAAGCCAAAGTGACCATATCCCATAAAACTACAGCAGGTTTTAGTTTAATTTTGAGGGTGGTGAGGTATACTATTTCTTTCTATAATAAAAACAGTCTTTGTAGATGAAATTAAAATGCTTGAAAACACAACTACATTCTGCATTAATGTGAAGTCTCAGGAACATTCTCAGGATCTGAAATACTCTGACAAAGTGGTTTTGGTGAGAATTTATCCTGATTAGCTTCTGTCTCACATACATGCTTCATTTGCTTTATTTCCACCCCCTCGGTAATGTATAAGCTGAGTTACTCTACAAAGGTAAAATTGTTGGAACAGGAGGAATGAGTCTCACTAGAGGAATACTACAGGACACACCCTATCCCCTTCCTCCTGCCAGTTTTCCATTCATTAGCACTGGCACTATTTGGAGAAATCATTTGCCTTATTTGTCTGGCTCCACACAGAGTGACAAAAGCAAGAAGGCAATGCTATATATAATTCAGGCATGAGTTCCTAAATTATATTCAAAGATGGTGACTGGCTTTTTTTCCTACATCTTCATAGTAATTATTTCCCTGAAATATCACTGGGACAAGCAGAATATCACCTCACTTCTTTTATAGAAAGATATGCCCAGGTTGGGTGCATCCTTTATGTCAATTAATACCAATATACTGGACACCCAGATCACTCCCCTACTCTTGCATCAAATAGGGACTGAAGTTGCCTCAGGAAAGTTCTATCTCCTTGGAAGCCTGCTGTAGGTCTGGCTCAGGTTTGTGTCTCAGGACTTCCAGCAAGGAATTTTGGTTTGGTTCCATGCCACATCAAAGATGTGAAATTATTTGAGTTCCTGTCAGTTGGGCTAGGGAAGGAGTCCTTGGGTTAGGGTAGGAGTCTCCTGGGAGGCTTAAGTGAAGGCTGATAACTCACATCGCTCCAGACCTGATCCAAGTTTGTGCCCTGTCTGCTTCAGCTATTATTTTCTCCTATGAATTGCTTTTCTCTTCTTGTAGCAATAGTTCTCCAAATATATCAAAATTCTAGTCATCTCATAGCTTGTAATCTGCAGGGTCAGATGTTTCTTCTCCCAGTGTTTCCTTATTAGTATAATGAGATTTTTTTTTTTGCCACTAAGAGAACTTGATAGAAGGGGGGAGTTAATGGCACTAAGGAAACAATGTGAAGTTTAAAATGTGAGATACTTGGTTCCCCTGCAGGTTAAAGAATGTCTCACACAGATGCATAAATAAGTAGATAATTAGATATAACTAATTTATGTGAAAAACAGAATGAATATGTTTCTCAATGAACTATTATTTAAAAAATCCTGTGGGAAGAAAAATGCCTTTGTGGAAAAAACAGTATCTGGTCTGTATTAGTGTATAACTGCCGTCACTTTGGCAAAATCACATTTACTGAAGTGAGAAAGTATACAAGCCAAATGCAAGTCTACAAAAAGAAACAAAATTAAGAAGAAGGGTGGTGGACCACTTTGTTGTCCATGCTGTCTTCTTCTGCCTTCATTCTGAGTCGATTGATAGGCCTTCTCCTCTTGACTTCTAACCTTTCTTCATCTCGACTCCAAAGGCCCTTTTTCATTTAGAACTGCTCTTCTGTGGAACTGCATTCTCCCTCTGCAACATTTGTATCTCCCAGCTATCAGCCACACTTCTGCTGGACAGCTCCCTGCTTTCCACACTTTTTGATTTAATAATTAACTTTCTTTTTCCTTCTAAAGATGCCAATAGTTTAGAATTCCTCACCCCCTAGCCCTTCTGCTATCTCCCACCCTAAATAATTCCTATAATTTGATTCCTATCTTTCAATTTTCATAGAGTAGAGCATTACTGGTCAAAGTCACAAAACTGGTCTGATCTGCCTGATTATGAAGTCACACAATTTACTTCTCCTATGCTAGAACCTCACTATTTAATGCAGTCTTTTTATCTGTTCCTTGCTGACATTGTGTCACATTTTTCATAGTAGGTATCTAAAACTTTAGAAACTTTTTCATGTCTTCTCCGGCTTACCTTTCCAGCTCCCAGCCCTGAACCATCCTAGTAGATCTTCACAGTTGGCCTCATCTCTTCATGTTGATCAAAGTTCCTGAAGCTTCCCATTTTTCCTCTTTAAAATTTTATTGTAACATACTCATTACTTTCTTGATCTCTCCTTTTCTAGAAAGAAACAGTTCCTTCTGCTTTCCAAAACCAACATTACCTTCAATGGTCTGGATTCTAGCTCTTTTAATACCTTCTCGAAACTTTTGCATTAAATTATTTGATAATATTTTATGATCTTCAACATTTCTCCTTCCAAATATCTTTTACTTACTGTTGGGAAACAGTTCTCCATAGATCTCCTATGTATCTTTCTGTCTTTGAGCAGAGGTATGACTGCCTTTGTTCTGGACTATTATCCCAAGGATGTTTATATAGCAAGTAGCCTTGGAAGACAGAGAGTGTCTCACTCTGTCTCACTTACTGTCCATTATAAAAGAGTTGGCATTTCTTTCCTATAAAGAAACCCACTGTGCATGTAGGTGTCATGTGGCCTTCTCTGCATTGCCCTATGGGACGAGGACATGAGGGAAACAGCATGAGAAAACACTTATTCTCTGGTTACTGCAGTTGCTGCAATAAAGTCTTTTGTCCCTGACTCAGGGGGTCCGTCTTCTGCCAGTGTCCTTGGAACTGTGGCATGCTAACTTGTTAGCCTGGAAGCTGGTTAAGTCTTTACAGCTCTTGACACTTACAAATAATGTAGGTCTTCACTTAAAGAAGTCTTCCGTTGCCTCTGGCACTGCTTTAATTTTAGTCCTATTTTCCCTTGCATCCACTGTGCAACTTCTTAAAAGTGATGTCAATGCTGTTTCTCAAATTTCCCTTACTATGTACTCAATATTACCTTGAACCAGACTTTTGCCTCCAATCTTTCTAAAACTGTTCCCCAAGAGTCATCAGTAATTTTCAAATTGCCAAATTCAGAAAATTATCTTTTATTGGTCCTCATTATATGAAAATATAACCCTGATCATATTATATCCTGTTTGAATGCTTTGATAACTCATTTTCTGCAGAATAAAATTCAAACAGTTTAGACTGACATTCCAGGCCATTCTTTTGTAATTTTATCTTTCAAGTTTCTCTCACATGTACACCTTTTCCCTGACAACTTGGATTATATCCTTCATTCCCACAGCATACATTATAAAAATATGTTTCTGTAAAAATATGTTTCCATGTTAGTTCTTCTGATTCAAATTCTGTCTTTCCTATCTCTCTTAAGCCTTTGAGGATCAGCCAAATAATGTTTCTATTTGAGGCTTTCCCCAATTCTTTTTCCTAAACTTTTAGTATTACTAGAAGATAGTTTTAAAATCTGACTCTGAAAAGACTGAAGGTAGTATTCTAAAATGACCACTTATAATACAATCTGATTGCTTCTTAGCCTTTTGGCTAAGATCAAGTATAATATGATCTGATTGTTTAAAGGACAGTCTCTTCAAATACCTCATGTAATATATAAGGTGTAATTTCTTATATCTTTTCTTAGACAAAGCATTGAACAGTTGTTCACTCTCATTTCATATATTTTCATGGGTTCTTGAAGTTTTTCCACATAGTTGAGACCAAAAATTGGTTGGACAATTTGAGAAAGCATAAAAGTTGACATGAACATATTTGCAATATTTTATTTTAATTGAAAACACATAAATGTGCATTCATTTAATAACCTTTTGATAGAGGCAACGGCCTCTTAAATATGCATGTATGCCTGCCAATTCATGTTCTGTGTCCACTGTTTGATTGAACCACATCCATAAAATGTAATCTTCAGTTTCCCATTTAACTTTCCCTAAAGTGGCTTAAAACTTTGCAGACAATTTAAGTTCCTTCTAGAGTTTTATACTCTCTTTTCTTAATCTTTTATAACCGATATCTGGTTTGGTAGAGATTTTTAAAACTTGCTTTGATTGTGTTTTTCTAAGGCATTCGTTTTAGTTACGCTAGAAACAACTCTTCTCTTTGGGCATTCATATTTTATTGGCAGATGTAGTGCTTACTTAAATAACATAATTATAATACAAGTATAAATGAGGTAAATGAATGTAATGGGATTTTGGTGAGCACAAAGCTTGTGCTGTGGCGGTGTAACTGCAAGACCATTGTGGGGTAGCCCACGGCCTAAGCTTTTGGCTTGGGAAGAGCCCCAGTCAGCATGACTAGCCCCAGTCAGCATGAGGCACAAAGTCAATCTGAAGAGTTGTTAAAGCAGAAGGCTTCTAATATACTTAAAATTAATTCTTATTTTATGGTGTTGGTATATCAGCAGGACAACAAAACAGGAATTGCTCAAAATTCAAACATAAGTGGTTCAAGACTTGAGCTAAAGCTTTGGTAAGCCTGGGATTTCATGTGAAGCCACAGAATATTTAAATCTCCTCTTCGTTCCAAATGAAGATTAGATGATCAGGCACTGAGTCTCATGTCACTCAAAGTTTTATTGCTTTCATTTACCCAGTGTCACAAAGCAGAGATAAAAGATGTCACCTGGGTGAGGTTAAAATGGCATTCAAAGCACGAACCAAGAGACCAGGCATTGATTATTAGTTCTGGTGTGCCCATGGAAAGACAGGCAGGCATGTCTGCCTGCTGATGAGCCAGAAGCCTGATCCAGTACACAGATGAACTGAAAAGCATCCCATAAACCATGAAAGATAATCCAATACATAGATATTAAAATGCAAAGTTACCATGCACTAGGGTTAGGAGAGTAAATGAAACATGAAACAAGTTACTTCTGGGATGGGTGGGATGGGTAGTAATTAGAATTTGACAAGCAGTTCTTACATGAATAAGGAGTTGGTTGACTTGTTCTATTTAGTATACGATGTCCAAGGGTTCCTTCTTTAAGTGTGAATTAGCACCAGGATGGGTTTTGAATGGCCCTGTATCTTTGAATAGGTCTATCTTGGTTGAGCAGGACCTGTGGATGAGTGAGCACATTTACACAGATGAGAATAACCTATGCTGTGGTTACCATCTGGATAGAAAAGTTGAGGTCTCCTTCTCTCCTTCTCTCACTCTATTTTCCCCTCCCTCCCTCCCTGCTTTTTTCTTTTCTTTTTTTTTTTTTTTTGGAAAATATCTATGAAGACATTTTTCAGCTCCAAGAATTTCTGCTGTTACAGCAACATATGTGGGAGTATGTCATTTGAAGGCAAGGAGATTATGATGAAGTGGGCTGTGTTACACTAAAAGCTGAAGACATAGTGAAGAGCAGAAGAAATACGATTTTGAAGAAGACTGGATATTCTCAGTTGACAAATAGTAGCAATTTTTAGCGACCAATTATGGAATACCTAGTTGGCTTTTTTTTTTTTTTGAAGCAGCAGTTTTTTTCCCTCCGTTTCTTCTTCCCTTCTTACTACCCTTTATCCTCACAGAGAATAAGAACTTTGGATACAATTTTTCACTTTGTTTCCCAGTATTCATATGTTCATGGTTATGAAGGCCAGGTACCTAATAAAAAGAGTCAGTAAGATGTTTTAATTTCAGACACATTTTTTTGGTTTATTTTAAATGATCAAGTCCTATAAAAGGGTTGACATAGCCAAATAGAACAATATGTTGAAAGGTAATATTGGAATGTAGCATGGTAGAAAGAAAGTGCAATTTAGAAGCACCAAACCCAGGCTGCAGTTCTGACCCACCATTTAGTAGTAATATGACCTGAGGCAATATCAACTAACTTCTGCAACTTTCACTTTCCCCATCTGTGAGGTAATAAAAACAAGATTCTCCTTATAGAGCTGTGGTGAGAATTTATGAGAAAATATTGAAAAAATTCTTTGGGAACTATGAACAGCTGTGCAAATATTAATTCCCCTTCATTATTATCCCATCTACTCTTTATACAGAAGCTGTCTTATCACTGTGTCAAAGAACAACTTTCTGACAATATTAGTAGATTCCCATTCATTCTGAAGATTTCAATTGGGTCCAGTGTATCTACCATTTACTGATAAAGTAGTTTCATTCATCTAGGCTGCTTTTCTAAAGTCATGTGGCAAGTTGGATGATTACTGAATTCAGTAAAATGTGGTGTATTTCATGTACATAAGTCCTATAAGACAGTGTCTTCAGGAATGATAATTCAGACCTCCAATATCTATAAATTTTGGGGAATTATTTCAGGCAGTAATATCTAAAATAAATTACTGACTCAACTCTTCATTTCACTTTTCAACAGTTGCAATTTTGGCTTTGGGGGCAGATATTTAGAATCTTCTCTGGGCAGAGCCATGACAAGGGAAAGGAAATTACAATGAATCATGAGAGGAGGGACCCAAGAAGCACCTCCAAGTTAGGGACCAACAGAGAAACCTAACATTAACCTGGAGATAATAAATGCTTGTGGGTCAACATAAGTTTAATAATATTTTATTATGATAGTTTGAATAAGGCTGAGTAAGAAATATAAGGCAGTATTTGCAAACTGTCAAAAATGTTAAGCCTTCTTTGAGTGCTAGAAGGGAAACGCACTAGCATTACTCCTAATGTGTGTTTTACTTTGGGAGTTATAGGGAAGTAGCATAAAGGACTTTCTAGGCTTAAAGAATTAAAGAATGTGTGAATATAGCATCCTCATTCTTAGACGGCTTGGAAAATGAATGATCTTAGTTTGGTTTGAAAACTATAGAATATAATATATTTTTAGCATAATAAATCTTTTCAATCCTTTCAAAAAACAGATCCATAGAAAGAGCAAACAGATGGAAGCCCATGTGCTGTTTTGTAACATGTCCAGGGTTTTAAAATTGGATAAACACTGAAACCCTGCAGCGGCAAATCTGTCCTGTCTTAAACAAAATCCTATGAGATTAGGAGAGCTGCTGTAATAAAATATGCACATTAAAAAAAAAATCCAGGTACCCCTGCCAACTTCTCTGCTAGGGCCCTATGATGAATGGCCTCATAGCATGAATATTAACCCATTTCTTACTAATGGAAATGTGCATAAGTACTTATGGGATGCTTATTACTGTAATAACCCAAGCACTCAGGATATTAGACCAAACAGAAAGTCATACTGAAATTCCATAAACACTAAGTTATTTTCCCATAGGCACTCAGCCCATTACTTAACAAGACATTATAATAATTTAAGGCCATTTATACAATTTGATTATTTTTTGATTATTAATATTTAAGCTTGGTCCTCATGAGAGAACCGGTTAGAAATAAACTTGTAGGCCAGGTGTGGTGGCTCACACCTGTAATCCCAGCACTTTGGGAGGCTGAGGTGGGCAGATCACTTGAGGTCAGAAGTTCGAGACCAACCTGGCCAACATGGTGAAACCCCATCTCTACTAAAAATACAAAAATTAGCTGGGTGTGGTGGCGGGTGCTTGTGATCTCAGCTACTCGGGAGGCTGAGGCAGGAGAATCATTTGAACACCAAAGGCAGAGGTTGCAGTGAGCTATGATGGTGACATTGCACTCCAACCTGGGTGACAGAGTGAGACTCCATCTCAAAAAAAAAAAAAAAAAAGAGAGAAAAAAGAACGAAAGAAACTTGTATTATTCAACCTTGTTCTCTCTTCATATATTTCACATTACCCCTACATCAACCTTTTCTTTTTCTATATGATTGCAATTAGAAAGATATTTTGTTGTAGAAAGGACAATATTCATTGAAATTGAAGGCACAGAACAGAAACGGAGCTCAGCTACAGAAAAAAAATGAGGACTTTCTGAAGCTTGTACCTCCAATATTTGGTCTATGGCCTATTTAGAGAGTGGGCATTCTTAAAGGTTTGTTGAATGGCTATGTAAATTAGTGAATACAAGTTGGAGGTTAGGATCTGTTTACAACTCTGGGGTGCCAATGTAGCAATAAAAACATTTTTCTCATTTGTCCTTTATTGTTCAGTTTTTTAAAGGTCATGGCTAAGGAAATGTTTTGGTTGGCATTTTTCACGATGGCAGAGCATATTGGCTTAAAAAATCTCTCTGATATATTTCAAAGGATAGATTTGGTTGCCCTTGCACATCAACAATTTATTTAATGGATTACTTGTGGGAAAAAATCTCAATGTCAGATTGACTTCCCAGCATACATCCAAGTTACTTCTCCCCTTTCTCTTCTTCTTCTGAGCAGCTGGAATATGCTCAGAGGATGAAAACTAATTTTACTAATAGTCAGCTTCCCCAGCCCTCAACCATCATATGAAGGTCAATCTCTTTCTGCTAAGTCACATGATATATTCTAAAACCAAATAGAAATAATCTTGAATTATCTAATATTGTAATAATCAAGCTAAAACCCTCTTCAATACACTGGCCAGTCAAAAGGTGGTCATAATAGCAAAGAAATGTTTACTGCTGTTTGATCTTCTCCCTGCAGCATTCAAATTAAAATAAATATGGCAGAGAACTTTTGCTTTAAGAAGCAAAAGCAACACAAAGATGCTATGCAGCTATTACTGCCACTTACATTTAGCCATCATAAATGGCACAGAAATTGTGCAAAGGCAATAGGCAGCAACATATTTGGAAGTTATACCTGAGAGTGCTTTGGATTTTAATTCTTTGTGTTCAAAATTACTGATGAGTGAAGAAATTAATTCCTTTCAAAATATGAATTTTCTTCTGCAATATTGTGTCCCAATAGGGAAGACTCTAAGGAGTCAATTACTTCATCCCCACCTCCATTCAGCTTCACTTTTATTTTCTTTAAAAAGATAAATCTCTAAAGGAAAAGATTTACCATCCCTGGTAACCTAGATACATACTCTCAGGAAATATCTAAATTAATCTTCCGTGCTGCAATTTAAACCTATTTCCTTTTATTCCTTCCTCAGCGAGGTAAGGTAACAGCTGTCCACAACCCCTGTCATATGCTTGCAAACTATTCTTATCCCCTGTAGCCTTCTCTTCTTCCAGTTGACTACTCCTCTTCCCCTTCCTTATTGTTCATGGGCATCAAGAATTCCACTCCTAATGCACTTTTGTTAGGATGCAAAACCCCACCATATTAACCTGCCACTGCAGTAGGATTTGTGTTCCACAGGGCACTGTTGATAATCGGCTTCCTACTTCCTGTAGATACTTCCTGTCTACAGATGTTAGAATTAGATTCTTCCGGCCTCAGCTATGACTGAGGTACTGATGTGATAGGTAATGGATACCAAAGTAAGTGCAAGAGAAACTTGCATATGAGATTTCCAAAGAAAATCCATGATGCTAGGATCCACAGGAGATTAAGACCTTAAAAAGAGTGTCAGATACTTTATACCATATACAAAGATTAACTCAAAATAGACCAAAAACCTGAACATAAGAAAAAGCTATAAAGCTCTTAAAAGATAAAAGAAAACGTTTATCACATTGGATTTGAGAATGATTTCTTTGACATGACACCAGAAGCACAGGCAACAAAATGAAAAATAGATACATTGGACTACATCAAAATTAAAAGTTTATGTGTCAAAGGACACTATCCAAAGAGCGAAAAGAGAACCCACAGAGTAGGAGAGTATATTAGTAAATCATGTATGTGATAAAGGACTGATATCCAGAATATGTGAAGAACTCTACAATTCGACAATAAAAAACCAAACAATGCAATTAAAAAATGGGCAAAGAAATTAGACAGACATTTCTCCAAAGAAGACACACAAATGGCCAGTAAGCACATGAAAAGATGTTTGACATTGTTAGTCATTAGGGAAATATAAATCAAAACCACAATGAGATACCACTTCACACCCATTAGAATGACTTTTATCAAAACTACAGAAAATAACAAGCATCAGGAAGGATGTATAGAAACTGGAGCCCTGTGTACTACCGGTGGGAACACAACCTGGTGTAGCCACTGTGGGAAATGGTACAGTGGTTCCACAAGTAATCAAACATAGAATTACCATATGATGCAGCATTTCCCCTTTTGGATAAATACCCATAAGAACTGAAAACATGGATTCAAAGAGATATTTGTACACCTATGTTCACATCAGCATTATTCACAATTACAAAAAGGTGAAAGCAACCCAAATGCCATAAATGGATGAATGGATAGACACAACATGATCTCTCTCTCTGGAATATTATTTAGCCTTAAAAAGGAAGGAAATCTGACGTATACTACAACATGGATGAAACTTGAAGACATTATGCTAAGTTAAATAAGCCCATCACAAAAGGACAAATACTCTATGATTCTACTTAGATGTGATGCCTAGAGTAGTCCAATTCATAGAAAGAGGAAGTAGAGTGGTGGCTGCCAGGGGCCGGGAGACGAGGGAGGAGAGGGCAGTTAGTGTTTAACGGGTTCAGACTTTCAGGTTGGGAAGATAAAAAAGTTCCGCAGATGAATGATGGTGATGGCTGCACAATAATGTGGATGTACTTAATGCCACAAAACTGTACACCTGAAAATGGGTAAAGTGGTACATTTTATGTTATGTATATTCTATCACCGTTTTCAAAAAGGAGCCACAGTGCAGAGTAGAGAGAGCGGGCCTGTGAAGAGGTCTCTAGAGGAAGCCCTGCAAGGGATCCCATCCACTCTCCCTCTTCTCAGAGGGCAGATCTCTCCTTTATCACAGGTCTAGTGATGGGGAATCGGAGTAGCTGTGGGACACTCAGCTTTGTCTCTGCATCTGGGACATCATGAGCCAGTGTATATATAGAAGGGCAGACTCATTGCTTTGGTTTCATTACACTAAAACTGCTTCTTTGGGATGGGCCTGCATTTGTAGTTTTGGGAGATGAGGAACATGAGTGTGCCTGGGGTCAAGCAGGAGAGAGTCGTCACATTTCCTTAGATACCACCCAAGAGGCTTATTTTAGAGGTAAAAGGGTTTCAGCAGCTGTGGTCTGGTGGCATACCTCAAGATGCCTGGGAGGTCAAGGAAGCCTGGGGAGTGATCCCCTGGCCACTATAGGCGGGGCTGGGGAACTGTGGGGACAGAACCCAGCAGGGATCCTTCAGAGTACAGGGAGACATGGCGCAGAGTCAGCTTCCAAGCCCCGGCTGGGCTGAGGAGCAGGAAGCCAGATTACAGGGATGCTAGTTCACATCAGAACTGTCTTATTCTCTTGCCTCTAACCCTACCCCTGCAGGATGGATACAGGAAGGGGTGACACAAAGGTGGCCTAAAGTAAGAGAGCAGAGATTTGACATTCGGTCGAGTTCCAAGTGTTGACTAATACTTTGGACTGCACACCTAAGACTCTGTTTGCCACATGAAATAGCTCCCTCTGAGTGAGCAGAAAAATTATGGGGTCTGTGGACAAGAGCAACATTACTCATACTGTATAGAGTTGAAAGGGATGGGGGAAATTTAAAAAAGGTTTATTGTAATCACCAACCACCTATCATGCTTGTTGGGTATACCAGTTACAAGATGGGGCTCCTGGGGTCCTTGAAGAACTGGTGTAGGCTTTCATGAAAAGCCTTTAGAGGTGTAAGTAAGGCCCGTGGGCCTGAGGGTGACACCTGGGCTTTGGTCTGGTCTCAGCTCTACCACTTAGCTTGCTTTGCATTTCCTGTGTCATCTGGGACCATTTACTTAACCTCTTTGAGTCTTGGCTTTTTCATTTGTAAAATGGAGCTAATTATAGTATCTGCCAGCTAGATGGTTCTTAGAATTCATGAGACAATGAAAGTAAATGCTTAATAAATGCAGGCTATAATTATTATTATGGGTAGAAAAATTACAGGTGTTTGCCTCTTGAGAATTTAGTTTCAGCAACTCAAACATCATGAATCTTCTACCTGAAATCCTGGAAACTTGCATTTGACAAGGAGTTTGGAAGCGGAGTATTACAGGTATCAAAGTCCCAGTTCGACTGAACTCAGATCATGATTAACGAAAGACCTTCCATGAACAATGCCCTTGGCTGGGTCCAGTGTCCATTTAGGGGATGGCATCTGTGCACAGACTCCAAAGCATGAGAACCTGCTTCCCCAGGCTGGATTTACTTCATAAAACCTTTACCATGGCAACAGGGAAGCACTTACAGAGCACTGCAGCTGACACTGTGAAAAATATCACCTGTTCTCAACGTACTCAAAATTGCACAGCATGACTCATGGTGGCTTTCTCTTTCTGGCTTCTGCTGGGTCATAAATGCTGAGCAAACATACGGTATTCAAGAGGTTCCTAGGTTACAGCCATCCCAGATGAGGCAGAGAGCATGTTGATAAAAGCAGAGAAGAAGGATTTGCAAAATGACCTCCTCGGAACATGAAGGAGTGCTCATTAATTTAACAAATATTCCCTTCCTGCTTCTTAGGAGGCAGGGAAGGCTGGGCACTGGGACAACTGGTGAGCTATGCGGATGGGAGCCTTTCGTTCAGTGAGCCATTAGAGTTGGGTGGGGAGGGGTCACAGTGAGAGACAGATCATGGACACAAATAAATGATCCCATAGTGACACCTGTCATGGACAGTCTTTGGGACAAGAAAATGAGGTGGTGTACTTAAGCTGAGATGTGAAAGAAAGGAAAGCTCTCTACCTTGGGAAGATCCTGGCAAAGATTCCGGCACCACAGAAGAGCCAGAGATCAGAGAACTAGGAAGGTGTCTGAATTTGGAGAACCCTATCTTCAGTTTAGATTTTATTCTAAATTTAGCAGAAAATCATTAAAGAGTTATAAACAGAGGAATGAGGTAAGCTGATTTATAGTTACTTAAAAAAGGTTACTGTGGCTGCTGCTGGAGATTAAACTGGCTAGGAGGTGGGGGCCAGGGTGGCGAGAGGTAAGCAGAAAGAGATTGAATTGTTTGAATGATAAATCATGGCACCTGGACTGGGGTGGTGGAGGTGGAGAGACAGTGAGTGAGAGACGCTGACTGTGCTTGCTTCTGTGAAAGATCAGAACACCTCACTCAACACTTAAGCATGGAGCCTGTGGCACATGATCACTGGATACTGCCTTAAATGCATTCTCCATTGTTTCCTATCTGTGTCTTGTCTTTGCAACCAGACTGTCATGTCATTCAATACATAGATACCAAGGACTGGCCCTGTTTGTGGCACTGGCCCTCCCCATCAAGAAACTTTCCAGAAGGGAGGAAACACAAAGCCAATACACAACCAGCAAACAGTACAGCATCTGGCAGGTGCCATAAAGGCAAAAGTATCGGTCTTGTTGAAGGAGAGGGCAGCAGCCACAGGAGCACATAGCTAATTCCTGAAGAAACGTTATTTAAAATGACCTGAGAGGTCACCAGAGGGTTTTAAGCAAGACAGTGACATGATCAGATTAGCAAATGGATTGGAGTGAGGCTAAAATGGTACAGTGAGACTAGTTAGCAGGCAGGCGGGTGCAGTAGCACAGGATGAGCTGTTGGTGGAGGTAGTGGGGAAGAGGATGGAGGAAAAGGGATGAGTGTAAGATATATTGAGGTGACAGAATCCACTGGACTTGGTAACTGACTGGATGTGTGTGGGGAGTGGTGGGCTAAGGGAAAGACAGGAAGAAAGGATGACTTGCAGGTTTCCCTTTGTCTCTCTGTCTCCCTCCCTCCCTCCCTCCCTCCCTCCATTCTTCCTTTCACCTCTGTTGTAAAAAAAAGCAAACTAAACAAAGCAACCCCTTTCATTTGTTATCTGTGACTGCGTATAGAAGGTAAATTGAATGGTACCACATTTCATTAATCACTGTCTATTTTTTTTTCCAATTCCACACACTTCAGGGGCTCGGGGTGTGTGTGTGTGTGTGTGTGTGTGTGTGTGTGTGTATGTGTGTGTATGTGTGTGTAGAAACTTACTTGGAATGAGTATACCAGAAAACAGATCACTAGCTTCAAATTCTTTAACAAATTCTATGATGATATTTCACATTTTGCAAAACTCATAACAACTCCATTACATAGCTATTATTATCTCCACTGCATAGTGGAAACGGAGGTTCAGAGCAGCTAAGCGTCATCCAAGGCCATCTGGCTATAAGAGGTTGCAGCTGGGACTTGAACTTAGGTCTTTACACCTAAACCTAGTACTCCCCCAACCCCTGCAAAGGTTGTACAGATCTTCTTTAGTCATATGTTAGCACATTAGCAGACTAACTTTCTAATAAATAGGCATATTAATAATAAACACTAAATATCTAGGCATATTAATAATAAATACTATACATTTATTTAACAGTTTTAAAAAGTAGATCAGAGTCCCTGAACCTCGTTCAGTGAAAAGTTAGGAGCAAAAGCAAGTCACAGTGGGACAGATTCCCAAACCTCATCTTTGTTTTTGTCTATTAGATAATATTTCCTTTTGAGATATGAAAATTGAGGAAGAAAATATAATCTTAACTCAGCATTTTGGGGTATTTAAATCTGTAGGAAAAGAATACCAGAACATATCACAGAATACTGTAATAAAACCTTAGCAGATCACAGTTCTTTTGAAGGAGACTAGGAAAAATGTATTTGGTTTGTATGAAAACAATGAAAATACATCCTGGACTTTATAGCAGGACAGCCTCAAAGGAAAGAGATAATTGTTGAGAAGACACTAGCAGAACCAGTGAACTTATGGAAATAGGACGATTCTGTCTGAATGAATCAGAATCAAAATGAAAGGTTATTATAAAATGATCTGACAGAGAGGATCAGAAGTGGGATAATAAATTTAGAGAGGATAAGTTCAGTAGTTTTGAAAACTTCAAGAGGCAAAGAAAGTAATATTAAATTAATTTAGAGAAACAGAACTGAGGTAGAAATAGTCATAAGATTCACTACAATCTATTTCACAAAGTAAGAAAATGAAAAATTTAAAGGAAAACTGTCACAGAGCAAAAAAAGTCATGGGTTAGATACAAGGAAGTATATCTAGATACAATTTTGCAACAGAGAGACAGGTAAAGGTAATGTAACTGCACAAATTATCTACTTGTTTTGCAGTTGGGAATTGAAAATCCCACTCTGAACATAACTGAGGAGGCCACCCTGACAACCTTTCATACTTAGAGAAATTCACTGTGCAAATTAATTGGAAAGGAGTTCATTGGAATAAATATACTATCTAGGGAAATGGAAAGGTTGATTTGTGAAGCTCTTTATTCAAGGGATATCATTTATTTATGACAAAATTATTTGTGATGAAAAGAGGTATGTGATCCAGTACTTGTTGAGGGGCTTGCAATCTAGATAAAAATGTGTTTGTGAGAGAAGTAGCCATGCAAGGAAGGATGTGATTTTGTGCTTTTATGCTAAGGCAGTGGAATAAACCTTAGGCTTGGTGTTGCTCAGAGGGGATGAGCAGTGGATGAGGGTACTTTCTGGAGGAGGAGGGCTTTGCAGTAAGCTGCAGGATCAGTATCTGGAGAGTTGGGAAGGAAGTCAGGGGGCCATACAAGATGGGAGTTTGCCTTGAGTAGAAGCATAAAGATCATGTGTAACCCATGCTTTGGGAACCAGGAAAAAAACAGCCAACTGGAGTGGAGGCATCTGGTAGGAGAATATAAAGACACGGGTACTTGGTGTCAACACAGCAGGTGTTGGACTTGAGACAGTTTGCATTTTATTTGATAGCAATGGAGAATCTGCTGAGTTTCAGATAGAGGAATACATAGATGAAGATAACTTGAAGTCCCATGCAGAGTGACTTGGGAGCGAAGACATTGGTAGCACACATCAATAAGGAAGGTATTACAATGATAATGATTACGATGATAACAACAAAAATAAAAATAGCAGCTGGTATTTATTGAGTGCTTACTATGTGCCACCTAGCATTCTAAGTGCTTCATATACATTATCTCATAGAATTCTCTCAGCATCCTTAAAGGAGCTATATTATTATTCCTGTAATTATCACATTCCCATTGATTCCTATTACTATTGATGTTATCTCATCCAAGAGAGACAATAAGAAACACACCTGTACTCCCACAAGGATTATTCAACTTGCTACAACAAAGATGAGCCTACACTAATGAGAAATTGTGGAGTGTCTTGGTAAGAAGAAGTAGACAGGGGCTTTTTGTAGGGTTTGGGTTGACTGAATGTTTCTAACGGGGAGCTGAGGTGAATGGGGATCACCTCTGGATTGGGTGCTATTTCTGAAGTTGGATTAACAGAAATGGGGATTAGCTCTGGGCCAGTTGCTGCCATGAAGTGGGGGTAGTTTAGTGACTGCGTAATGCTGTAATGTTTTTTTTTAGAAAGCAGAGCAACAAAATGGGGCTGGGGAAGTCATTGATAAAAAAGCAGTACTTGTTCAAAAGAAAGGGTGTAAGACATTTTGTGTTGTGGTATAACCTTGAAAGAATCATTATTTTGTGTTAGCTTTGTCTCCGAATTTACCTGCTGGCTATCACAGCCTGACTGCTAGCAGGATGAGCTTACTTTCTCAGCTCTAGGTTTTACTCTCTTAGTATTCTACAAATAAATAATGGTGAATTTGAGACACAGAAGAATGGTTTTACACAACTGGTAAGTAGCAGAACCAAGATGCAACCCTGCAGTTGTTTAGGTGAGGGGTTGGGAGAGTAAACTGGAGACAGAATGGAAAGGAAAGGTGCTGTGAACAAAAGGACTGGAAAAACTTGGTGATTAATTAAATATGAGAAATGAGAGAGGACAGTGAATACGGTGTATCTTGGCACCCTGTAGGCGTACCACGGAGGGCATCAGGAGGAGTAGAAGAGGAATAATTTTATTTTAGGTTACTAAAGGGAAATATGGAGCCTAAAAATTAGCAGATGAATAAGAAAATGAAGCTAGACGGTTTCTAAACTAGCATAATAGAATATACTCATTCAGTATCGATTAATTTTAAGGCTTACATCATTATTACTTAAAAGATTCTCCCACCCACCTGGCATGGCACCGTGTTAGTTCATATTACTTAGTTCTTAAAATAGCAGTGTATGAAGGAGGTATGACTGTGCATTTTCCAGGGGAGTCCTAGGAACTTAAAGTGACAGTCTCAAGGTCACAGATCAAGTTATCAGTAGAGCTAGGATTGTATTGGTCTTCTTTGCTGCCTATTATATAATTACTCCAAATCAAGTCCTCTCCTAAGGTACAAACAACAGTGGATTTGGATGCATTTTAATAGAAGTAATAGATTTGAATTTAGCTAGTTGTCTGAATATCAGAAAACAATATCTTGACATTACTAAATAAGTTATGTAATGTTTTTGTTACATACTAGGGTGATAGGCCATGATATTTTTTTTAAAGATTTTGTTGTTGTTGTTGTTGTTGTTGTTGTTCTTGGAGGATAATAAATTTCCCTTGCCTAGAAATAAAGCCATTGCAGGATTTTTCCATTTTGAGTTAGAGTAAGTAGCACATTTTAAGAATGAAATCCTCTTGGGTAAATCTGTATATATCCATCAAACCCCTCTTTCCACAATTCTTTACTTGCCAAATGACAATATTGTTAGCTAATCCTTCCTTCCCAACTCAAATTTCCCACTTGATGACAGACATGCATGAAGATATTTATAAAACACTTTATTGGTTTGAAGTGTAGTAGAAATTGTTTGTTTATTTATTGTTACTAGTTTAGATTTTAGAATATTGAGAATGTGCATAAAAACATCTACAGGTACTGTTCTGAGAAAATGGAGTATTTCTATGAAGAGAGAATTGCAAGACCCTGCCTTCACTTGTATCAATCACTGAGGAATCCCCTAAAAATTGCTAACAATAAATCCAGCTCAAAGTCTGACAAGGAGAGAGCAGGTTAGGCAACTCACCCATGAATTCCTAGGAGAAATAATTTCTTGGGTTTCTTTTGAGAAAGTGATTGAAAGAAATGCTAAATTCTGTGGAATGAAACTGACTACTGAAGAGTTTAACGAGGAAAGGTGAAAAACAAAGGACTCAGAAATATGATCAGTCACCTCAAAGAAGTTGAAAAATGATGACATTTTGCTTTTCCTAAGAGCAAAAAGTCTTCACACCAAAATCCAAGATAATATTGAGTCAAATGTTTGATTACTTTGCTTGCCCTAAAGCCATTATAGAAAAATCAATGACTATCTAGGTTGTTTTGCTATGTCTCTTTTGGATGACAGTGACAGTAGGCAGTGCTTTTCTTCAGTCCTACAGGGTAGGCCTTGGGTGAACCTGCTCGGTGAGGGGGTGTAGAGCGACAAGAAGGGGACAAGACTGTTTTCAGCACCACTTGCCACAAACCTAATCAAGGTTTTGCCTGGTGAATCACAATTTCCTCCTTCAGAAATGTAAAACCATTGAGAAGTTGTCATAAGCAGACACTCTTTGATTCATTCAAAACCCTTTTAAAGTCTTTTCTAAGGACGATGCTTCCCCCTACCTTTGCCCCATCCTTGGAGATTATTTTTCTACAGGCTGTGTTTTCTTTCAGTACCTAACACATCAGGGTGTATAAAAAAGTTGGATTTCAGAATTCTCTAACTTTGGATATTTGCAGAGTTCAATGGTCTTTTCATCACAGCCGTATTTGGGGGTTGAAAAACTCCCCACAGACATAGAAAGACCTGGGCATTCTCTGAGTTTCTTCCAATTAGCTTTGGAAGTTCCCCATATCTGGAGGCCTCAGGATGAGTCACAGTGTGCAAGAAACAGTGGTGGAGGCCCACCATTGATCTGGTTTGCTTACAATGGGGAAAGGAGCAGGTAACATATTTAATTCCATTTTTTCCTTAACAGATGCTTAAAAAATAAAGGTGCTCCTAGAATCCTTAAGGGAAGAACTCCACTACTATGGGTCAAGAGTTGAAGTTTTAGGGTGAGTTGAAGTTTTAGGGTAAGTTGTAGGGCATTCCTTAAGGAAAAGACATTATTCATGAATTCATACCACAAAAATATCAAAATGTTCAGCACATCTACATAGTCTGATTAAACTGTTTCAGAGACACATTTCCATTGAATTCATCTGCTGCCAGGCTACTTGAGAAATTGCTGTATTTTGTGCATATTTTGGACTAACTGCTTCAAAACCTTGACAATATGTTTAGTTTGCATAAATCAGGCAAAACATATTTTGTTTTGTTCAGCATGCTCTGAACTTTCACAGTTATTCCATTATCTGTTCAGATGGTCCCTCAGCCTTGCTTCAACTGAAAACGAAATTGTAAATGTTGTTAAAATAAAACCTGGCTGATGCATTGGCAGCTGTGTGAGTTGCAAAGGACCCAGGTTCAGGGATCTAGCTTAAATTCGAGAAGCTTATCTTCACTACGGTCTCGTGGTGATGAGCATTACTATTCATCACATTTTGCAGAAATCTGTTCAATCTTGCCTCTTTAAGGAAATCTATTTTCATTTTAGTACGATCCATGTTACCCTAGCTTCCCTTCTTGGTCTTGAGCATTGCTGATTTCAAGTTTTTTTCTCTTTATAAAATACAGTATTCTAAAATTTGTCCTACTTACAGTGGTGTGATTTAGAATCATTTAATTACAAAAACTTTAATCTTTCTTGTTTTCTGTCTTCTCCCATCACTATCATTTGTTGTTAATTCAAAAGAATTGCACTTTAATATTTTTTCTTTTATGTCACTGTTTCTTCATACCCTCATTAGTTCTCACAAACTTTTCATAGTAAGGTTTCAATTTTTGGGTTTGCTCTCAGAGTTCTAGAGAATTCTTCATGCCCTCTCCTGACCTTATCATTCTCTCTCTTGCTGTAGAATCCTTCATGCAAAATTTTTCTTTTAGTAAAGAAATTCAGTGTAATGGACTAGATTCAATTCCCTGCCCTTTGTTTTCAGATATAAGGTATGAAAGATGAGATTTGGGAATTAATGAAAGACTAAGGAAGGTGTTAACCTAGTCTCAGTCCCTATTTGTTTGTTCATTCATTCATTTATTCAACAAATATTTACTGAGTGGTTAAGGTGATATGATAAGCAATGGAGATGCAATGGAGGACAATGGTCAAAGGTCTCTGCCTTTCCTGAGTGCATAGTCTACGAGGAATGAAGACAAATAAACAGTCAGTTGTAACACTGATAAGTGCTACTACAGGAGAAAGCACATGTTATAGCTATTTAAAAATTCATACTTAAGAATGAATAGAAAGGTATAAAATAGGCTTTCCTTATTTTTCTTTTAGCACTTATGTCTGAGTACATTCTGGATAGAGTTTGCAGTAAAAAATTAAAATATCCATATCTCATAAAAGCAACTTCCCAGAAACCATTTCAAAATATTCTAACTTCTCTGTTTTACCCCTTCCTTTTCCATTTCCTGTCTTCCTTAATATTAGAAGGAGGATGTACTTAGTATTCGCATTAATGGGTACAACTGTCTGTTACTTTTACCGGGGTATATTTTGTTAAAGAGCTCATGAACCATGGTGGAGAAAACATCCTAAAAATTAAAAGGCATATTTTTGCAACTTCTTCTTCATGACCTCTATTTATCATTTTATAAGGAATTATAAAACCTCAGCAGAAAAAGTCTCTTTGCTTGGCTCTGCTTTGTTTCTCTTTAATAACTGCATTGACCTTCTGATGGACTTATTTAATTTTTCTAGTAATTATTATAGCTTGCCTACTGTTTTCTCTGTAATTCACAACACTACTCTTTGGCTCATTATCTTGCATTATTTATTCAAAACAATTATTATTACACATACTTGTCGATGTCATTTATTAGAGCTATGGAGTGCAGAATAAAGTAGCAATATTAGAATGGAAACATCTAAAAGGGCAAGTCCTCAATGTTAGAACTTTGCCTAGTATTGATCTAAATGAAAATTAGCTTAAATAGGGGGATTTTATTCTCTGAATAATAGCTTTGGCTACTTAAAAACTTCCTACTCTTTTTCTTTTTCTTATTTTTTTTAAATTGAGTCCTTTAATCAAAATTAGCCAAAGTTTTACAAAGCACTAAACTAACTTTCATTGCACAGAATGGCTAAAATGATAAAAATGAGAATTAACAAATATCACTGAAGATATAGAGCAAATAGAACGCTCACATTCTGCTGGGGGGAATGTAAATTAGTACAACCACTTTGGAAAACTGGTCGTACCTATAAAAGCTGAACATTTGCCTATTCAGTGACCTACCAATTCTACTCCTATGTATATACCCTAAAGGAAGGGTAACAAAAGAATCATGAACAAGAATGCTTATAAGCAGTATGAGATACTCAATAGCTCCAAACTGGCAACTATCTAAATGCTCATCAGCATTGGAATAGAGAAATTGTGATATATTTGTATAATCCTTTTACAGCAATGAGAATTAAATTAATATGTAACCACATGGCTGCTTGTATGAAAATAACATTAAACAAAGGAAATTAGAGACAAAAAAAGCATGCACTCATGACTACATTTACATAAAGTTCACAAACAGGCAATCTAATTTATGATGATAGAAGTGAGGAGAGTACCCCTTTGGGGTGGTTAAGGGGGCTGATGTTTCCATGGGTATGCTTAATTTGTGAGAATTAATTAAGCTATCCACTTTCTATTTGTGTATTCTTGCGTATGTGTATAATTTTTCAATAAACTTCACAAAGAGGGAGAGAGAGAAGGAGAGATACTTGTGAAGAGGCAAGCTAATCTACTCATTGATTGCATCCTGGGTAGACTCAGACAAATGAGTAAATTTGACAGTTTACCTTTGACAGCCCTTTCTTTCCCTTTTAGAACTTCCTTATTAGTCTCATTTTCATGGAGCTGGGGACCTTACAATCTTTACTCTTTCTGTACCAAAATTATCTTTGGGAGACATCTGCAAGTTATTGTTTTTGGGTATAAACTTAAGTGGGAGTTTCCTATCTCCCAGGGGCAGCTGCATTTTAAATTTTACAATGTTTCTAACATGAAAAAAAGCAGTCTTTAGACTCCAGTTACAGGAACTTCAGCAGCAGAGGCAGGTTTGGGGAAGAGGGCTTCTGGAATAACTTCATTTGAGCTTTTGCTTGCCCTTCTTATGAGAAATGCGAACACTGGTTGGGCACCGTTTCCTATTCTCTTTATGAAACCACTCTTCATATTCTCCTAGTACTTCCTACCTACTTTTACTGTAGAAACCAACACTTCATTTCGTAATATATTGTTGCCTCCATAAGATGGTGAGATCCTTGAGGATAGGGACCATCTCTCACTCATCTCTATAATCTCCAGCAACCAAGCACAATATTTGGCTCAGAGCAGGCCATCAATCAAGCCTGCTAGGAATTTTACCATATAGTCAAAGAGCATCTAATTCCCACACAATTTATTCTTCTCTAAGACACAGAAGAGTAAGGAAAACTCCAGATTCCTTTATGATGTCTGTACAACATCGGTACCAAAATCTGAAAAGCACTGCACAAAAAACTATAGCCCCAAAGAACTTATGCATATCAGTGTAAAAATACCACATAAAATAGTAGCAACCAGGATCTAGCAACACAGTAAAATCACACGTTATGACCAACTAGAGATTATTGCAGAAATAAAAGGATGGATTGGTATTAGGCTATTTATTAATATAATTTATTATACTTACAGACTTAGGTAAAACATACAGTCATCTCCAAAGAACCAGAAAATGTAGTTGCCTAAATCTAACAACTATTTATATTTTAAAAAACGTGATTTAAAGTAAGAATGATAAATATTTCCTTGAAGTAATAAATATATCTCTATATTTTTATCTATCTATCCATCTATCATCTTTGTTAGCCAAAAACTGGCATCAGAATTACCGGAGAAACAAACAGAAAAAAAGCATTCATGCTGTTACAAATGAGATGAGGATACCCACTGTTACCACTATTGTTTAACAAAATTAGACCAGAAAAAGAAACGAGTGTAAAAGCTGGAAAGAAGAAGGTAAATCTGTTACTATTTTTAGATAAGAAAGTACACCCAAAGGGTTTTCCCACCCTATGCTTCACCTTTTGACACCAGAGGGCTGGAAACTCCACCTTTGGATCATGCTAATGCTACCATTTTTTGTACATGGGACTCATGAAGGTGCATAAATCTCAACTGCGCATGTGCACGTTCCTCTTATACATATTCATGACTACTCCTGTACCTTATTGAATATGTATATTTGGCTACCCTGTTCAGCATTATTTCCTGTTCCCTTTGTCCCTCCCTTCAAGTGCTTCTTTCTGGCTTTGGGCAGGAGGCTATGCTTCCTAGCCTGTCGGAATGGCTACGCTGCAGGCTGCAACCCTTTATGAAAAAGAAAGATCTCCTTTCCAAATTAAAAAAAGAAATGTTTACTTGGAAAACCCAAGAGAATCAGCAGAAATGCATAAAAACAATGAGAGAATTCAATAAGACATCACTTAATAGAAATCACTAGTCTCTGTATACATAAATACATGTTAGAAGATATAATTGAAGAAAAGACTCTATTTGAATGGTATTCCCGAAAATAAAACAATGAGAAACCTGGAAGTAACAACCTTAAGCCATTTCGGAAGAACAAAAAGAAAGACTTGGACATGTGAAAAGATATCCCATATTTTTAGATAAAAATATGTGGCAGCAGAAAGCTATCAATTCTCCCTCCCAAACTGATTATGTTAAATTTTTGAAGATAAACTTCAAGTGAACCAAAGATTTACATGTTTATAAAATAAAACCATAAATGTTTTATAAGAAGAGGATAAAATACTTTTAGAATCTTAAATGGGAAAAGTCATTAGAAAATTTGACAAGGAAGGTTAAAAAAAACCCTTCCATATCTGGTATCTGGCATTGTGCGACTTGTTCCAGGCAACTGAAACACTCTATGTAAGATATCAGCTAAAAAAAAAAAAGATGGAGAAGGTAGGATAAAAGATAACATAAATATGGTTTGAACAGGTGTCTCTTCATGAAATGATGTTCATCATTTCTCTTTGCTTTTATGTTCTAGCTTGATAACTGTGACTTGTACAATAAATTCAGCTATAATTCATATGATCATAACTGACATAATGGATGCCCTGCCCTTCTTACTGATTCAATTGCATTTTAGATAAGAATATGCATCCCAAAACATGTGGATTTTAGGTTGGGCTGTTAAGGATGCTTTTCCTCTGCCAAACACCAAGATTGCTTGATGTCAAAACCAAAACTTTGAAAAATACCTCTTTTTAAACGGAAGTCCTTCTAACGAATATAGGAAATGTTTGGAAGTAACTACAGGAGGATGGAGGATCACCTTCAAAAACTTGAGAATAAAGGACAAAGTCTGTCCTCCTCTAATAGCTATACTATACAATGAACACATATTTGGTGCCATTAGGGACATCCAGGCATATCACCTTAAGGACACTGGCAGTGAAAGACAAGATTTGCCATATCTGATGAAAGTTATTTCCTTATCTAAACCAAAGAAGGAATTCATATGCACATCAGAGGAGGGCTGGTCAGCAATGGACACTTGGACAAATAAGGACAGACACAAAGCCTCCACCACAGCGGAGCCTGCAAGATTGTTTTGGATTTCTTTCCCACTCTGATGACTGCGACCAAGAGTCTCTGTTTATCAGTGATAGTCCAGGTTTCTGCCTCTTATTATTTGTAGTACCTTTCATTTTCAAAACAAAATGGATGATAAATTACATGAGCCTCCTGCCCCTAACCTTGCAGCCTTCTCTGTCCCACCTGTTTTCTCACCTCTGTCCCTTTGGTGCTGAACGCTCTGTGGTAACGTCCTTCAGTCTGATTGGATGATCTGTTCTGATTTTTGATTGGCATTTTCTCAAGACATTCCTCCTCCCACACGGCATCTTGAGTATAAGTGATGCACCCACCACACCCACCTAGATTCTAGGCAGGGGGCAGCTTGATTGCACAAGTAAAAACTATTCTAGGAAGAGCCAAGGTGAGAGGGATATTAAGCCAATGGGGTTTTAGTGTTCTGGTCCCACTGACAGTATGTAAAAGTGTGAGGTAATTACAGTTAGAGTGATGGGTATTAAGACTGAAAACTAAGAGATACAAAGAAAAAAACAAAGGCTAATAAGAAAAAACAGGCTAAAATTGAAATACCCCTTGCAAAAGGCATTAAGCAGTTATTTCTTTAAAAAGAGGAAAGTTTATTATTTCAGTTTGGTATTGGTTTCTAAATTTTAAGGAGAAGATCTGATTCCATTTATGGTATACAGAATCCACTGGAGAACTGAGAGCATTTGGGATCTTTGGGGCTTCCATAGGAAGAGGCATTCTTACAAATGGATTATCCTTGCCAGAGAAATAATAGAAGTCATATTTGGGGGCAATATTAACACTATGAATTCATTTTAAAGACATATTTCTCTAATAAAGTTGAAAGCAGAAGTCTTTCTTTATCTCAGAGACCAATGTCCCTGAGCTAATCAAACTTACTTCTTTTCAATTCTCCAGGGTAATGGTAGTTGCTGCAAGGAGTTCCAGGGAGAAGAGCTGTAACTACTCCAAGTTCACCATTGTCCCTTTTGTGTGTTTTAATTAAAATTTAATTTTAATTTGTAAATGTCACATATGCCGTTGGGAGAAAATGAAATTTATAGGAGGAAGGACAGCTGATTTTCAGATATTAGAAGAGAAACTGGTTAAGGAAACTGGTTAAAGTGTTTGTCTTAGAAAAGAGAAAGAATACATGATGTGTGAACTTTATCTTCATGTAGAATGAAGTATTATCCCTACCACCACATAGATCTGGGCATTTAAAGGAAAACACAGGAGTGTAACTTATTGGATCTAAAGGCAGCTTTTCTGATTGCTAAGATAACTTAATGGGCCACACAGGTCCTGCACATAAAACCACATCATACTTCCTGTATGAAGTAAGCAAATAATTATTGAGCACTCAGTTTTGGCCAGGCACCATGCTAAAATGGCAAGCAACATTTCTCATGATCCGGTCCTCAAGGATCTTATGGTCTAGGGTGCGAAGAGTAAGAGCTAAATAGATACAAAATTGGAATTGTGTAAACAGTTAAAGGGACCTTCATCTTTGCAAAGCTCTGAGTAGAATCCTTAGCAAGGCTAGAATTACAAGTGCAATGAATGTGTACTATGAGTGTATAAAAGATTTGATGCAGATTTAGGGTCAGGAAGTTTCCTGTAGGACATGACCCTGCACTAGATGGATAAGGAGGCATCACCTAGCTGAAGAGCTGGCTTGGGGATGGGGTGGGGCACTATGTCAAGTACATGGGATCTTTGTCTACTTTCTTACTAAATGATCTAATCCTCAATAGTATTAGAAAAATTTCCCCAAATACACTAAAAGCTTCATGACTAACATTTCTAATTACAAGCGTTCTCTGAAACTTTTGTCCACTTCATAAGTGAAGGATATGGATTCTATATCACATTTAAGGTTTGTATGAGAGCTAGATTACAGTGACTCTTGTTATAAATAAAGACTCTGCTGAATAGTTTTAATTCAAGAAGCATTTACTGAGTTGCCCATTATATGCCAGGCACTATATTAGGTGCTTCTTAAAACTATGACATGAAATAAATTATTTAGTTCATTCATATGTTGTCATCTAAAAATCTAAAGCTTTTATCTAGAAATAGTATAAAAATATTTTCAAAAAATATTTTTAAAAATTATGAGGTAATACATAGATTTAGATTGACTTCTGATCAAAGTATATATTCTAAAATTTGTCAGTGATATGCAGGAAATTACTGATAAAATCCATCCTATTTCATGGTATTGGAGCTTGTATTAGAAGACTGTGTTTCAGGGCAGTACTGATCCCTGTCAGCATTAGATTCAGTGAAATCAAACTGAAGGCTGTATTTGGGCAAACCAAGAAACACTGCAACCTGAAGATTCTTGGCTCTTGTATAACTTGCATTGAAACTGTTGGGAAGATTAGCATCAGGAGATTGCTATGGTAGGATATTCTGGCAATATTTCAGCTCTTTTCATATCTCACCTTTACTAACTGGCTTTGCCCTTCTGTTTCCTTCTCTTTGGTTTCTTATTTCACCCAAATAAATAAGAGTAAGTAAATTAGAATGTCCCTTATTAACTCATCAGAGGATTTAGAAAAATGCTCACTTCTTTACATGTGCTCATTTTTATCTACATTTCTTTCTTTCATTTATTATTATTTCATTTATTATCCTGGAGAAATGTATGACCCAAATGGAGACATTTATTCTGGTTTTACATTTGTGTGATGCAGAAGTGGCTGGCTATCTCCCCCTGCCCAGATGCCATCTAGATGGTGTTTTCCAATTCGTGCTGCTGAGCAGTTTCCTGGGACACAGTGAGCAAGTCAAACACAAATCTGTCTGGACAATGAAAGGTCAGACTTCACCTCTGTGATGCTCTGAGTAGGGTCCCAACAAGGTTAGTCTGATACATGCAAAGGCAGATAGAAGCAGGAAAGAACGAGTTGCCCACAGAACCATTCTGAGTGTCTATTTAGGGTGAATGGTGCTTTCAGAAGCCATCAACAAGATCTGTGTTAGCAGGAAGCACAGTAATAACTTATACCTGCAGGGTGGTCAAGTTTACAAAGGCTTACTTAAGAGCATCTCATATGATTCTCACAAGAACCTTGAATCGCGGAAAACAGCTTGGTCGTATTGGCTTTCACACAGTATATGGTTCATATACTTCATCTCAAGAGCTCTTTTGGGAGCAGACATGTTTTGAGGTATAGGACATAACCTACATGGCTGTGTGCTGTGAAACCGTATCTCTGCAGCTTCCAAAAACAGCCATAAATCTTCCACCGGCTGCTAACGTGTGCATACTTAGGCCTGGTAGTTGTGTTAAAAATCCCAATTATTTTCCTCCCTTGGGGTTTTTGTAGTGGGAAATCGTATTTTCCTTTGTGCCATTTCCTTCGTGCAATCTTTGCCATTCTATGCACCATGAAGATGTATCTACCCCAGAGAGGGATGGGGAGAAGAAAAGAGGGAGGGAAGAAGAAAGAGAGATCCGTGATACCTTCCTTAGCTGTGTGAGCCTTCTTCTGCTGTTCTCTCATTGATCACTCAGTTACTTCCTTCAGAGCGCTTCCAACAATCTGAAATTAGTTTGCTAATTTCTCTGTTTATTGTTTGTTTTGCCCATTATAATATTTGCTCTTTTAAAGACCCATCTTTGTCTATTACGTGTCCCATCACTGTAACTGGTGCAGGTGTACACTGGACATTCAATAAATACTTGTTGAATGAAGGAATGAAATAATCTTATAATTTTCATGTAAATAATCTTACATTTTCAATCCTTACATTAAGGATTTTACTAAATTACGTCTTTGATTACAATATTCATCTTTTTTTTTTTTTTGATGGAGTCTCATTCTGTCGCCCAGGCTGGAGTGCAGTGGTGCGGGCTCTTAGCTCACTGCACCTCCGCCTCCTGGGTTCAAGGGATTCTCCTGCCTCAGCATCCTGAGTAGCTGGGAGTACAGGCGCGTGCCACCGTGCTCGGCTGATGTTTTGCATTTTTTAGTAGAGATGGGGTTTCACCGTGTTAGCCAGGATGGTCTCAATCTCCTGACCTCGTGATCCACCTGCCTCAGCCTCCCAAAGTGCTGGGATTACAGGTGTGAGCCACTGTGCCAGGCCAAATTATTCATCATTTTTAAGGAATTGAGAGCATGAAGTAAAGTAAAACAGTAGGGGTTACAAAGTCTATTGCTGCCACTTTGCATTGCTAAATTGAAGCTGTAGAAGTTGTGGTTTCTCAAGGTCACAGCTGGGACTACAGCCAGGTCTCTTTTCCTCATCCAGCCAATGCCCTTCCCACGACACCTTGACTTCTAATAGAGAAGGACATTATTAATAAAGGGTTCCAGTAGTCAGGTTTCTTTTTGCACAAAGATTACTTTTTCAGATTTTATGCACACAGACTACAGAGAAGCATTTCATGAAGTGCCCAAAGGAGCATAATGATGTTGGTACGGTCTCACACCTTGAAAACAATTATGAGCATTTTGGTTGGTTATACCACTTAAAGAACTGGACTGAAAATGAGTTTAAGGGTTAGAGGAGCATGAATCAATCTGGTTAATGAGGGGTAAAAAGGGCTAATTTTAAACATCTTTGGGTCAATAGACTGGGCTAACTATATATTGCTCTTTCCAAGATCTTTATTTGCAGCAAGAATAATCTTTGAGAACATAACCGTACGCTGACAGACTTATAGTCTAAGATAATGTTCTTCAATTCCATCTTCTAGTTCCCTTAGGGGATCTACACACCATCATGTCACACTCTCCTGAGGAGGGGGCCAGGCAGAATTCTGGAAAATGAGAACAACAGCAATTTCTTTTTTGTGGTTGTCTGATTGTAGAAATGACAACTCTCTGGTTAGAACCATGGCCAAAGGGAGAAAATATACTGTGGAGAGAGGAGACATCAGGGGAAAGACATCTCTATCTTGACATATTTGATCTTGCTGAAGTTTATTTTTCCCCTTCACTACTGTAAATTGTTTGCCTACTGATCTTAATATTAATGGCAATAATACAATGATTGAGCAGCTTCAGTGTGTGAGGCACGGCTCTGAGCACTTCGTGTGTGTGAACCCACGTGATCCTCCGAATTATCCTTGTGAGGTGAGGCTCTTCATTTTTCCAGTGAAGAGACTGAGCTGGTAAGTGGGGAGCTGGGATTTGAACCTGGCAATCTGACCCCAGTGCCCAGCAGAAGAGTTGCAGCTATGTCTCATCTTTAATCTAATGACTTGAGGTTGATATTCTCATTGGAACATCTACTCTAAGGAGCAAAAGACCCACTCTTCTGTGAAGCCTGTGGGGTCCAGGACTTCCTTTCAAATTTCTCACTCAGCCCAATCCTGACATACCCGTCCCATGCCTCTGGCCCAGCTCTAAGAAGCAGGAACTGCTTTTTCCATCTTGGCAGTCCCAATAGTTAGCATAGAAGCCGAATGCTACAGATAACAGGTGTTCCAATAGTGTTTGCTCAATAAGGGAATTAATTTTCAGAACTTAATTGCCATTCCTTTCATTTATTAATTATGTGGCAAAGCCCCACGAGTCATTTTCAAATGTTATGTTTTAATTAGAAGTTAATTTGGCTTAACCTCAGGGGAGTTGGGGTGGTAGGGAACGCCAGAAAGAAACACATTGATCAAAACTTTTGATTTGGAAAACCTTTAATGGGGGTACAATCAAATACCAATACTAATCTTCATCAGCAGGTTTAATTTAATTAATTCTTTTTCCTCTTCCTAGGTGTTCAGTCGTTCCCCATTGTGATCCTATTTCCAAATGACCATTAGCAGTTTTCATATCCTGATGATACTTTATAAGGCAAAACAGACTAGATTTTCTAGGCTCCATATTCCATCACAGCAGTGAGCAAAGAGAATGATATGTAGTTACATGTTGGTTAAAAAAAAAAACAGGGAGAAAATTAGGTGTACTTGCTCTTGTTAGCTGTTGCCTTGGACTACAGAAGCTTCTTAATTTTCATTTTTGCTTCTCTACAATCACCCCCCACTTCAGTATACTTCTGCTAACAGAAGTTGCCCTTCTGTTTAAAGTCCTTCGATGGCTCCCTACTGCCTTGGGGGTAAGGGCAACTGTGTACAACGTCTGCAAGTCCTCACAAACAGACTCAACTTCCTTTCCAGAACCCCTCCCACCATGTCCGCTCACGTGCCCTCACTCTGACGTACTGAGCTACTCTCTTCTGAAACACACCACTCTCGGGTACCCTTGTAAAGTGCCTTCCTGCCTGCACATACACACTTCTCTACCTGGAATGGAAAGGTAAAGAAATGGCCCAAAGTCAGGCCTACTCAGCGCTTCCTTCCTGCTTTCTCTGTTCCTCCAAACCCATTATCCCAGCAGCCCAGAATAAGCACAGTTTGTAACCCTCGCTCATGCTTCTGGCTTCTCTCTGCCCCTACCAGACATCTCATCACTCATTTGCATTTCTCTCAGCATTGTATCTACCTGTCCTTATGCCAAAAATATCCTTGGGATACTAAATTCTTATGTCACTTTCTGCAGGTAGTGTTAACTCCTTCTGTTTCAGACCCATAAACTCACAGGATTATAGAGAGGAGTGAAGGGGGGAACTGATATTTATTAGACAGTCCTATATACCAGGATTTCTCTGGGAGCTTGATATGCATTTTAGTTATCATGGGTATGCGAAAGTACTATTGTGTCCATTATATAGAGATGTCATGTTGGTGGTCCAGATAGGAGGCTACCTTGGGATGTAGTTCCTAGCTTTCTAGAGTGACTATAATGGCATTTGGAACATTTTTGCCATTAGGGAAGTTTGGGAAAATGTTGGTGAGGTGTTGTAGTCACTAAACAAGACATGGGTATCTGAAACCAGTCTGGAGTGGGAGCAGCAGGAAATACAGGGAATGTTATGAAGGGTGGACTGCTGTGTCCGCAACAAACAGAGGACAGGGAGTTGGCGGCTCCTGGGGGTCCAGCTCAGGTCACAGTCATCTGCTCTGACTCCCTAATGCTGATGCTACCTGTGCTGCGCTTACTCTTATACACCCCACAACATGAAGGAAGTGCTTTCTGCCTTCTTCATTTCCACTGGTCGAGACCATGGACACAGAGCTACAGTTGTCAGCAGTGAGCATGCGTCTCATGGTGGTGATCATTTTTCTAGGTCGCACAACTTTTCAAAGGTTTGCGTGATATGTTTTAAGAACATTTAGATAGAAATAAATCTTTCACTGAACACGTTTTCAGAGACAGATATTTCAGACATGCCAGAGCATTCATCGAAAGAGTGAAGAAAAACATTTTTTGATGTGAAAAAGATGGAGAAGGAAGCTATTTACATTTCTACTAATTAGGTAATTCTTGCTTACCCTGGGCCTGAATTTTAACCCAAAGTGAAAACCATAATGGATGGCAGAGAATGCTGGTCTCCATTAGGGGTATGAAATAGGGCCCTTAGCAACAGTGGCAGCAATAAGATGCCTGTCTCCCTAGGAGGAATGAATTCGTGAACATGCTGAATGAAGTCAGGCTTCAGAGTAGCTTTTAGTTGCAGACTTTCATTATTGTCATCCCCAGTAAGATATAAACAAACATGTGATGGAAGGAAGAATGGTCACGTAGCATGTTGCCAAACATAAATGACCTAAAAAACTTCCTCTAAGTTGATTAAAAAACCAAACAAGCATCTGTTCTTAGTATACTACAGCATATATTTAATTAAAACTAATATAATCTCAGCAAAGCAGAAGAATATCAACACTTTTGAGTGTATGTCTAAAGGCAACATCTAAAGAAACAAGAATTTTTCTGTGCATGTGTGACTTTATAGACCGAAGACAACACTCTGTGTTATTCTAAGAGCAGTGACTATATGGTAGTAACTATCGTTATCAATAATTAATGCCACGCCTATCCATTTAGGGGTTGTTTGTCATGTCAAAGCCCTCGCAAATTGTTTTACCTGCCTTATAGGACTGAAATCACTGCATCCGTGGCTGAAAAATGTTCAGCTCTGTGGTAGAATGTAACAGCTGTTTAATACCAAATAACAATACTACATAACAATTGAAGAGAAGCAAAGTGAAATTCCGAAACCAATTAAAACTACAGGGATAAATTAGGTAGGAGGAATGTAATTATTCAAACTGAGATCTAGGCAGGCTAACAGGACTAGTAATAAACATCTTTTATAGAAGTTTGATAAAGAAATCAGTTACTAAAATTTTATTTTAAATGTTAAGTTTTTCCCCCTTAGGGCCTAGAGGAATGGCTTAAGTGATTCTGCATTTGTTGTACAAATGTGTAAAATGGAAAATGGGGGCTGAGGGCATGTTGTTGTTATTATTTATTTATTTTTTGGCTGTCACATAGCCCTCTTTTAGTCTGTCTGGGGAACTTCTGCTCCGGCTTTAAGCTTCTACAGGCTGCCTCTTCAGAGACACCTTCTCTGATGTGCCAAGGTCAAGAACCTCCTCCTTGGTGGTCTGATTGTACCCTGATCCTACCTCTATCACAGTCTTCACTGTACCATATTATAGCGAAGAGTTTACTGAATCTCTTTCTCACTAGACTTGAGGACAGGGATCATGCCATTCATTTTTATCTATCCACTGCTTCAATTCACACTCAAAAATGCATTTTAAAATCAAGAAATGTTTCAGAAAAAAATTCGGGATAGTGGAAAGTATTATGATAACAAAATGATCTATAAAATTAAAGTATCTTGCTATCAGACCTTCAAAAGATTCAGTTCTAAAACCTGAACTATAATGGGTACAATATCCATTTTCACAAGGGAGCTTACTAAAAAAGTGTTCAGAGGTAATCAGTAAGTATGTTCTATTCTATTTACAGAATTAAAATGTATGTATTATTATGTTTATTTTAGAAAAAAAGAACATTGCTAGCAATAAAGATATCTTAGGTCTTTGGGACAAGCATCTACAAAAGCAGGTATATGATGACTACTGTGTTCTTTAATGGTACTATTTCAATCAAGTAATGGCATGTTTTTAATTCAAAAGACTCTAGTTAAACTTAGCATTGCTCCCATCCTCTCAAGGACTAACAGGGGTTTCGCTTGCATTGTGTTCCCTGGGATGGGGGTGGGGGTAGAAAAACACTCAGATCTCAGTGATAATTTTTCTTGCTCATGTTTTGAGCCACTAGTGAACCATCTCATACAGGGAACAGAGCAAACATAATGTGAGGGAAACATGTGAGGTCAACCTATGTTGGAATTGAAGTTTCACTCTTTCAGGAAGACTCTGCACGTATGGGGAGGTTTTAACTTAGTTGGTATTCTTCTTATTGGAAGACAAACCTTAGCACTTTAAGAGCCATTTTTATTATCAGTAACTGTAAATGCAGTGCCACTCCACAAAGTGTCACTTCAGAAAGAGAATCTGAAATTCTATCTGTTATAATAATAAACACAACGGCAGCCAATTGCTTCCTTGCCCTTGAGGGGTTGGGGGACAAAAAGAATCTCTATAAAAAGAGAGTCAAGATTGTGTCATTGCCAAAACTTATTTATTGACTCCCAACAGACAAATTAGATATTGAAACTTTTATGGAGCTCTGGGTAATAACCATATTTTTTCAAATATGGAACCTAAGGGAGGTAGGGCACTGACTCAAGTGAGCTATTGGCCTCATTGGGGATTCTTTACAAACACAGAGTCTTTTGTTGAGGTATAAACAAACTATCTCAGGAATCTTCTTACCACACAAAATTCAAATTTATTTAGTAACAAAAATCATCAGCCAAGAGACACAGTGGCCTATAGTCAGGAGTCAGGTGCTAAACGCTGTAAACATTCCTGAATTGAAGTTGAAATACAGAGCTGCAGCCTGTTGTATCTTCAGCAAAATAAACTGGACTGCTTTCTAGAAGGAGAATAGTTATATTGCAATGACATGATGCTTCTGCCAACCTTGGTTTCTAAAGGTCTATTTTTAAAATTGTCCTCTCCAGCCTATGAAGCCTTTCCAAAAGCAAAACAAAATATGTTCACACACAACTTTAAGTACACACATATGTATTCCATGGGACCCTGGATAAATGCCTGCTTCTATACCTAAATACAGATAATTCTGATCATTTCAGTTCCGTGCTCAAAACCTTTCAAAGTTTAAGGTCTACAGATGACATTTAAATAGGTTTTCAACTTGGTTTTCAAGGGCCACCATGCTCTGGCCTCAACTAGCTAGCCCACTGATCTCTTATCTTCTTTTTTGCACATGGACCAGGGAAATGGACTGCAGCCTTGCCAGAAAGCACCCCAACAGGGAAACTGTCCTGCTTTAAGCATGCAGGATTGACAGCTCCACCTACTGAAAGTCTCTTATCCTTCAGGATATTGAACATGGCCTCTTCCAAGAAGACTTTCTGACTAAAATTAATCTGGATCCTCCCACAAATCAAATTTCTCCTTTGATTATATTTTTGTATGTCCACATCTTCAGATACCTCCCTCTTTCAGTACCTGGTACAGAGCCTGCACATATGGAATACCTATTTGCTACTTTTGTGTTACTTGTCCTTTTCTTCCTATCTTTTTAGGTACTTGACAGACCTAACATTCTAAGACTCTATGGTCATGGACGTTATTGTCTTATCTGATTCCCTACCCTTTCTTATAAGCCACAATGCAGTTTTCCAATTTCTAGAAACGTAGAAAGGTGCTAAGGAAAGTTGCTTCATTAGTGTTTTGAATGTAGATTCTTTTTGTTTAAAAGTGTGAATACCGCTATGTTTTGTGGCATTCTGAAAACCAAACCTGTATCAGGGAATAATAATAATAATAATAATGTGCTCTTGAACAGTGTATTTTATTTAAAAAGAGTTGAGTCCTTAATGCATATTTATTTGTTATTTATTTAGTTTTTTAGATGCGGGTCAGGAGAAAAGTGTACCTCCTCCCCTAAAACATCAGTTTTTAAAGGAATCAGGCCTTCCATATTAACTCACTGGATACCTACCAATCTGTACCACATGGTAGACTGTCTCTACCATTAGGGGAAGTAATACTGTAGGAATGGGTGCTGGATGAAGTGAGGAAATAGAAATGGAATACCAATGTGTTTGGCGGTCAGGAGGTGGAGGAGGAGAGAGGGAGAGTTGGCTTTCTTCCTCCCACCAAAAAGAAACCCACTCTTTATCAACATCTCTGTTGGTATGTATTTAAATTTGACCAGGATTCCCAAGTTAGAGGAGCTAGGTTTTAATATTTAGCTGTCTGGGGGTTTCCAGGAGTCGAAAGGCAGAAGGTAGAAGTAGAAGGGCCACTTTCACAAGCACTTAATGAACAATTCCATGAGCAAGGTATTATGCTGAGTGCTATGGTAGGATGATATAAAAAAAATATACAGAGCCTGCCTTCAGAAAGAGCTCATCTTCCAGTGGGTGTGTCAGGGCATTCATGCTTGTGTCACTGAAGAATTGCATGTTTCTTTTGGATTATAAAATCATCGAGATGTAGAGATTTGGGACAAAATTCAATCTTTGTAGGCTACTCTTAAAACATAACAGGAAAGTTCCCATGGGTATCACTAATCTAGGCAGAGCCTGCAGATTTTCAAACTAGGGGCTATTTTCTTAAAAGTCATCAAAATGCAAAAAATGTAAGTTGCTTCTTAGCATCAAGGGCAAGTGCAGAATTGCGTGTGTTTTCCAACCCTGACCCATCATAAACCATCCTGATGAAAATACTTTGAAGGAAAGGGTTCAGTGTTGTACATGAAGAAGGGAAAAGGTAGGGAAAGAAATGAGATAAGAAAACCATGTTGTAAAGGACAAGTGGGATAGGAAATGGGATCTAAGACATAGTTAGACACAGATATAAAATTTTAAAAGTTTTGGCCATCAAACACATTTAAAAATTTGCAATACTGGGAGTCCTCTTTTAGCTGTTCACCAACCCCCTCCTCCTTACATTCCAAAAAGACATCCATGGGGTATGCTTCAATGGCATTACAAACAACCCCTGGGAGTTGTCATGTATTCACAGCAGTGGGCATAATCATCATCTAGTTCAGGCTATGTCCCTGTAAGTGATGTGGATAATTGGTTTCACAGAGCTAAGCTTTGTCAGCATGGGTTATCCCAGATGGATGAGAAAATGCTCTAAACCTGGCAGGTGCTAGATGTTGAATCTCACAAACTTCATTTGACTTTATTAAGCTACTCCCATTTGTAGCACATTTTCTCAGTGATAAAGTTAAAAATATAAGTGAAAAAATAAACTGATCAAACTGACAGGAGGTAAAAGCTGAACTCTTGTGGCCTCTAGGGTGGGGAGAGTAGCCCCTTGTCCTGGAAGAGTTTCGCTGCTGATGCCCCCAGTGCAAATGAGGTCACTTTTTTATTATACATACAGCTTGGGGGGTGACTTATTGGCAGGATTATGTTTATTAGTAAGCCATGGAAGTTGGAGCTTCTGGTTTCTGAGGTGACAAAATGGGAAGACTCATTTTAGTATATAGTACTTTTCCAGAAGTCTTTGAGCTGACTGCCTTGATAGACTCCTTCAAAAATCTTTCAAGATACTTTTAACAATAATCTTTGCAAATTCAGACAAACAAGGATTCTCCTTTAGAGATTACAAATGTCATCCCCAGCATCACCTGAATCATGAAATAAGGAGCCCGTTAGGATCTGGAGCTCTCATTATTAAATCATATCATATCAAATGTCATATCCTATCATCATTATCGACCTAGAGAAGTCATGATGCTCAAATAAATAGAATTATTTGTAACTTACCAAACACTTTCACACACTTGATCCTAATTGGTTATCAGATTCACCTGAAAATATTTCCAAGAGTATCTAGCAAGCTCTCTCTGCTTGGGAATTATCAGAAAATAACTTTCTGGACTCTGCAAATGGAGCTGAAATTTTCCACATAAGACATGCCCCCCAGAATATACTTGTCAGTATTCAGTTGATATCATTTTGGTGACAAGCCAAAGTTCTCATACAATTACTTTAACTACTGTAAGATTGAAATATTTGTTTGGCTTATTTTTTCTTTAACAATAGGCCAAAAGCCATTTCCCTGGTATTCATTTCCAGAGGAGTTTTTAGGGCATTTTGATTTACAATTTTTAGTAAGTTAGAGTAAATTTGATTTGATTGGATAGGTACATTAATCTCAATCTTATTATCTCAAAAAATGACCTACATATTTCTAAATTCTCCCATAGCACCAGTAGGAAGCTGAAAACCATAATTACTTTTAAATTTGACATGAATCTGTTTTCTGAAACCATCTAAAAGTCACAGAAATAGAGATAAAATAAATTTATTTTCTACATCTTTGGAAAGTCACCAAATCACTGGCTATATGATTAACATTAGCCAGCTGTTTGCCTCAATAAAAAAGGAGCAAACATATTTATCTCTATATCCTTTAATACATATGATCATCTATTTAATTTCACCCTTCTGTATTTGTGATGAAAACCCAGGAAGATATGAGAAATGCCAGATTTTGGCTGTAAAGAGCAAACCTGAATCTGCAATAATTCAAACACTGATTATCACATCGGCTCCAACCAGGTGGTCACCCCACGACAAACAAACCTGAACAAATATTTCCTTCAGTAAGTATTTCCTGGTGATACAAGATATCATGGGTCATAAACGTGGCTAACTAATGTAAGGCATGCCAGATGGAGCCTCAAAAGGGTGACTATTATGATCTATTTATTATGTAAGAAAGGAGCTTTACTTTATTGGGTGTACTTTTTTCCTGGGTGTTACACACCATATTGCAAGTTGGACAACAGTTTCTTGGGGCCATATATTCATGTATCAGTCATTTGGAAAAAGATTTTGCTTCTTTCAAACTCTTTAAAATTATAGAAGCTAATGGGTTTTTGACACATAATTTTATGCCTCTCTGAGAGGGATGCTTGCTTGCTTGCTGTATGAAGAACAACAGAAATATGCTGTTCTTTATCATCAGCATGAATAATGGTTGCACAAATGTTTTTGGCTTTGTTTGGTATGTGTGTAGAGTCATCCTCAGGAATTGTACAATATCTTAGCTTTTTCCCAGTTCATTCTAATATGAGACATTTCAGGACATTTGAAGGGGGAAATTCTAATTTTAGTTTTTGTTTGTTTGTTTTTGGAAATGAAGGCCTCTGATGAACAAAAGACTAAGCTCAAGGTAACTGTAATCCGATTTTCTGTGTCATTGAAACATCTGGCTCCTTGTGTAGCACATGGATTTGCTCATGCACTGTATTTTCCTTTAAGCAAATTCAGTTTGGTTTAATAAAATAGCTTACTATTCTGTTCAGATTACAAAAATTTAAGTAGAACTCTTAAAATCGTAGCAGAAAATATTCAGATCACTTATTTAAAGGGTCATATTGTGGAGTTGCTCCCTAGACCCAGAAGAGGTCATTTTATGGATTGAAATTTCTAGCCTAGCCCATAACTGTTTTATCTTACACATCCACTCTAGGTCCAATGGAATTTTCTTTTAAAAAGGCAAATAGAAAATATGTAAAATTTATTGAGTCACTATTTGTCTACTTTTTCTGTTTTAGAAAGGAATGTGATGCATTTGCTTTTTGTCTGGGGTGGTATTAAAACTAAATCTTACTATCTCTTAATGATCTTGATGATCTTGTATTGATCCTGCACACACACATCTTTACCATTTTTACCCATATATTTTCAGTCAAGGGCTATTTTGCCAAATGTATCTGTTAACGTGTGGAAAGAATCTTATTGTCATTACCAGTATTTCCTCTGGTGATTGTATTTCCTAAACCCTAAAATAGAGACACAATGTTTTTCCAGTGGTTACTTCTCTATTAGACCCTCAGCAGTAGTGGGCCCAGCTGACCGTTCCTTTCTCCTTTAAATACTTTCTCCTTTGACTGTTTTCTCTCCAGATATTCTTAAGCAGTCTTAATGACTCTGAATAGTTTCTACATAATAGAGGGCTTCTAAATTTGTATCTCTTGCCTCAATCTTGTTCTGAGCTCCATAATTATCTATTCAACTGCCTATTTGATCTTGTCACTTAGCTGACCAATCAGCAAGTTGAATGACAGATTCTTAGAGCTAACATTTATATTTTAGTCACCTAACCTTAACCTGCTCCTCTCCCAGCCTTCTCTATCCTGGGAAAGAATACCACCATCCACACCATTTTTTAACCTTAGCCTTAGGAGTCATCTCTCCAATCCAGTAAATGTTGAAGAGTCTAACCGTACTTGTAACTATGCATGCGACATGACAAACCTGACTACTTTTCTCTTCTTGTTCCAGACTAGGACAAACCACGGTCACCTCTCCTAGAATACTGTAATTGTCTCTTAACTGCTCTCCTCATTTCTGATCTTGCTGAGTCTGCCCAAATCCATTTTCCCCTGAGTGGCATTATTTCCCTTCTTAAAGCCATTCGGTTAGTTAATTCTCATTATATAAAAAATAAAGCCCCATTTCCTTATGTCCTTACCCTGGCCCTCAAAGGCTTACTTAAGAGGCTCTCAGACCTTTCTGCACATGGGGAACACCTAGAGAAATCTAACGTTGAAACTCTCTGATGAATAAATGACTAAGCTCAAGGTAACTGTAATTGGATCTTCTGTGTCACTGAAACATCTGGCCCTTTGTGTAGCACATGGATTAGTTCATGTAGTATATTTTCTTTCAAACAAGTTAATGTCGCTTTTAAAATACTATTCCATTTACCATACACAACTGTTAACAGAACTCTTAAAGTAGTAGTAGTAGAAAACATTCAGATAGTTGATTTAAGGGGTCATTTTGTGGAGTTGCTCCCCTAATCCCCAAAATTCTGAACTGATGGACTGGGGTGGGCCTAGGCTTTGATGTTTTTTAAAAAGTGCTCTGGAAGATGCAGTCAGAGTTGTTATAGAAACATTGCCTGCATGACTGGTTGCCTGCCTACTTCCACATCCATATCTCCTCTGATTCTTGCTTTCCTTCTGGGTATTCTAGCACACTAAGCCCATTCCTGCTCTGGGGACATTAGCTGTCTGCTCCAAATGTGTTCTCTTTAGATTGTCACAAGACTGGCTCCTTCTTGTCATTTGTTTCTTAGCTCAATTGTCACCTCCACAGAAAAGCCTTCCCTAATCACTAAATCTTAAGTAACTACCCATTAGTATCTGTGACACATTTGTTTTTTCTTCCTAGCACTGGTTCTTTTCTGGTTCATTAATTTGCTCATTTCTAATCCTCCCTCTAGGATGTAAGTTTGGTAAAAGCAGAAACCAACCCCAGTACTTAGAATCTGATAGGTTCTCACCAAATGTTTGATGACTGAACACATGAATGTGGTATCAGTATAATCATCAAAATGTGAAAGGATATTTGAAATTGTGCTGTACAGGAAAATCCAGGACATTTTAGCTGCTTAACAAACAAGAACATTTAGAATTGTCTAGGTAGTCTTGGGTTTCAAAGTATCATTCTTTGGTTTGAAGATGGAGAGGGAAAGGGTGTTATTGTTCATTTTTCTTAAATATTTCAACAACTTAAATTCTAAGATATTTAATCAGAGAGAGAAAAAGAATTCCAGGGACCTATGGTTTTATTGACAAGTGCTATTGATTATTCACCATGCTATCTTCCATATGGCTGATGTTATATAAAAGATCAAGACAAGACACTTAACTGGTAGGCTTGGATGTCTTATAAACACACGATTTAGCCTGCAGGCTATCAGTAGAGCTATCAGATTGTAGATTTCAGTGATTTCCAATCCTGGCTGTACCATAGAACCTTCTAGGAAAAAAAAAATATATATATATATATATGCCTGGATTCTACCACATAATAATTGAAATAAAATATCTGAGTATGGAATCCTGGCATCAGTATTTTTTGAAGTTCTTTTTTTTTTTTCTTTCCCTAGGCTGCCCAGGTACTGTGCAGCCAGTTTAAATGCCATTGACAATCAATACAATTTGGCCTGGGGAGAAGGGGAAAATCTGTTAAACACATTAATACAGGTAGAAAATATCCCTAACAGGAGAAATCTTTTGTTGACAAAAAAAACTAAAGATGTTTAGTTTTTACCTTGAGACAAATTGATTTTTACTTCATCATCTTAGCTTACAAAGTCATAAATGCTGTTAGTGGTCATAAAAAGTAAACACACAGCTTGGGAGGTGGGGAGAAATATTTTCAAAATGCTGATTAAGCCAGAGAAATGTGGGATGTGCGATCTATTGAGAGACACAAAGGAGTTTTGTTAGCTTAACGATCTGGCCACCAGAAGGCATCTTGGAGCGAGGTGGAGATCAGACCTCAGGCCCAGAGCCCTGTGTTGGACAATCTTTCTGCTATCACCAGCTCTGTGACCCCAGACAAATTTCTGACTTTTCTCAGCCCCATTTACTGCTGCTAAATGGGATGATGCCACTCTTCCTCATTGGACTGCTATAGTAAACACAACCATGTCTATAAAGCCCTGGGCACTCCTTGTAATTTTTCTCTTTCTCTCTCTGAACTACAGGTATACTCACCGGTAGGACTGTGCCTGGCCTGCAGTAAGTACTAAAGAAGTAGGCCTATTGTTATTAATGGATTTTTATCATGGGCAAATCTTATTTCAAGCCCTAGAAGATATTATTTCAACATGTTACTTGAAGACTTTACTTTGTAAAGGAGCTCAGATCTCTTTTGTGGGCTCTGGAACAGATAACCAAGTCAGAAAACTTTGAGAGTACTGGTTGCTCTAAAATGATTATCAGTTGGCATTTCATGAAGACAGGTGGCCTTTTAGTTTGACCTGATGAAGATACTTCATTAGAGGGAACTCTGTCACTCTGTCATTTCACCAAGGAGGGCTTTCTAATCCAGTTAATTAATTGTGTTTCCTTTAAGGAGTAAGTGAAGCCTGGACCCAAGAGGTTGTGTTTTTTTTTTGTTTTTTGTTTTTTTTTTTTTGAGACAGAGTCTCACTGTGTCACCCAGGTTGGACTGCAGTGTCATGATCATGGCTTACTGCAGCCTTGACCTAATAGGCTCAAACAAACCTCCTGCCTCAGCCTCCCGAGTATCTGGGACCAGGTATGCACCACCATGCCTGGCTAATTTTTTATGTTTTGTAGAGATGGGGTCTTGCTATATTGCTCAGGCTGGTCTCAAACTCCTGGCTTCAAGCGATCCACTCACCTTGGCCTCCCAAAGTGCTGGGATTATAGGTGTGAGCCACTGCACCCAGCCCCAAGCATTCTTTATAGCTCTTTGGCACCGCAACAGGATGCCAAAATGTGCTACTTGCAAAGGGCACATCAGTGTTTCTTAGAACTGTACATCTCTTGTCTGAAACTTAGAAAACTGCCTGAGTCCCTAACATCTTCCCTGATACTAATCACTCTGAACATTTCAGTCACTTTTTAAGAATCTCTCCCTGTTAAATGACCTGAACATGCAAATCCTTGGTAAGAGTCATTTGCTGACTCTTCCTTCCCTAAGCCAGTCTTTGTTTATTCATGGAAATGCTCACATAGGATGTTTTCTTTATTCTGATCATATGGTAACAATAAATGAAATAACATTAACAGATCCAGAATATGTTTTAATGATCATCCACAGAGAAAGAGTACATGAAAGCATTCTGAACTTGACACTCCTTAGGAAAGACCAGTTTATTAAGGCTTTTATGTCAGCTGGACAGAGTAAGTATAAGAAAATCTTCTATACAAATTTTATTTATCACTAGTAAATGAAGTAAAACTTTAAAAAGTGTCCGTAAGGTGTTTTTCAAAGGCCTGAAAAGTTAGGATAGTATTAGAAATATTAGCTGTAGTAGGGAGTTAAAAACCACCCATTCTCTCTGGATCCTGCTTCCCAGCTGGCTGCTATCTCAGAACAATCCTTCCCTTGAGTGCCAAAGTTCTTAAAAACATATTCTTTCTTAAGGCTTGCATTTCCTCCTCCCATTACCCCTACAATCTGGCATTTGTCCCCAGATTCTAATGACACCACTTCAGCAGTGTCATCAGTGACCTCCTACTTGTCAAATTCAGTGGACATTTAAAAAATCCTCCTTACTTAACCTCTGTGGCATTGAGTCCTGTTACCCTCTTGAATTATCTTGACTTCCAGAATGCCACTCTCCCCTGGTTCTCACCTGTGTCTCCGAGTCCCCTGGTTAGTGTCTCTCCATCTACTCGAGTTCCTCTGGGTGCTGGCCTTAGCAGAGTTCTCTTTTCCAAGCTTCTATCCTGGGGTCTTTCATTTACTACCTTGACTTGAGGTCAAGGCCTGTGGATAATTGCCTCCAAATCACCACTTCCAGCCCTGACTTCTTTCCCTGGGCTTCCAGAACTGCATTCAGTGTTGTCTGTAGCAACATTTACTTATATATCCCACAAGCAACTCAGAGTATCTAAATGGAATTCTGTCATCCACTCTGAACCCACTCTTCCTATTACCCCTTTCTTGCTTCTGAGCAACACATTTTACGCAATTCTTTGAACTAGAAACCTGGGAGTCAGTCGCACCCCCTCACTCAATTCATTTCTCAGCTCTAATTAACTGCAAACTACTGGCAAGTCTCTTTCTTAAGTATATCTTTTCAACATTCTCCTCCGCAGTTCTACTCCCATTTCCTAAATTCAGATTCATATCACCTCCTGCTTGGCCTACCATAATCGTGAACTGGTCTTCTCTCTAATATGTTGCAACTTTCTAATATACTGCCCTCTCCATGCCAGAATACCCATCTTCATCAGAGTGCCCTAACAAAATAGAAAGCTAATTTCATTTTATATTTCTCTCTTGCTCAAAAAACTCCAGGGTCCTTTGCTGTCTTGAGGATAATGCATGGTCCTTCCCATGTTCTTGATCTCATGCAGGGCCATTCCCTGATAGAAGCCTTACCCTCCATGCCTGAGTAAGCTCTGTTCCTTCACGGCTCTGTCTTCCTACATGGCTGCTTCCTCCTTCTCTACCTGGCCAACTTCTCTTCATCCTTCAACAGCTAGCTCAACAGTGACTTCCTCTGTTAGATCTTCCATGGTTCTGAAAGATTTAGAAACTCTTGCGTGCTCCGAGAGCAGGGAGACAGTAGAGACTGTGGTTGTGAAAATGTACTTGATGACTGGACACAACTGAATTCTCACCTAAGGTCTATTGCTTTTCAACTATGAGCCATTGAACAAGACACCTAATCTCTCTAATCCCATGAAATGTTGTTAATAACAGTATGTACCTCAATATTGTTGTAAACATTAGATGGGATGGTGAATATAAAGCACGTGCCATAGTAACTAGGATATCATAGAGAGCACCCAAAAAATGGCAGCTATTATTACATTTTCATTAACCTTGCAACTGTGTACTATGTTTCTGGCTCATTACAATTACTTCTTTACATGTCTCCCTTTCCCAGTGGCCTGTGAGCCATTTAACATCATGTTCTAGAAACTATTTCCTCTGTACCCATAGTGTCTAGCACATAGTAGGTAATCAATACATTTTTAATGAATGAATGGGAGAATCAGTAAAGATAATACCAAGGAGAATAAGCTCATCTTTGCTCCTTGGAATTTACCTTACCCTTTCCAGAAATCTCAGACTAGTTATTACATTAAGCAGTGTCATGTTAGTCCTTTATACATCCTTTAAAGCAAGTGGATGATGGGCTCATCTACAACTAGATTTAATGTGTGTATCTAAGAAAGAAGGAAATTAAGTCATCATTGCAATTGCAAATAGTGAATGGTAGATTTAAGTATGGAGTTCAGGTTCTCTAATTCTCTTCAATTTGGATCACTGTGGACTGAAACTTGTTCTCTCTTTGGAGTTCATCCTCATGACAGGTCATTTCCACATCCCAAAGCTACTCTACTCTTCATAAGTAGAGTAAAAATGTACTACTAGTATTTGAACAAACTTGAGTCTCCCCCAAAATAATATGTTGAAACCCTAATGTGACTATATTGGGAAAATGACCTTTCAGGGGGTAATTAGGTGAAATAGAGTCATCAAGGTAGGCCCTAATCTGATAGTACTTCTGCTCTTATAAGAAGAGGAAGAGACACCAGGACTCCTTTTCTTTATGTGTGCACAAAGAAAATGCCTTATGAGGACACAGTGAGAAGACATCATTTGCAAGCCGAGGAAACCAGCAGAAACCCATCCTTCTGGTACCTTGATTTTGGACTTCCACCCTCCAGAACTGTGAGAAAATAAGCTTCTGTTGTTTAAGCTACCCAGTTTGTGGTATTTTGTTACACAGGCCAAGTAGACAAATTCACCTGGGTTAGTTTTTGCTATAAAAATATATAAATTGATATGGTGTATTAAGAGTTTACTGTGTTGTTAGAGGCGAACAGAATGGCAAGTCCTTAATATGAATGAGCTTATTTAATCTCCTTTACTAACTTAAGGAATAGATACTATTATCATCACTGATTCACAAATAGTGACATAGAAGATCAGAGTAGTTAAGCAGCTTGCCCAGTCACAGACAGTAAGAAGTGCCAGATCTGGATGTCTGTCTACGGAGCCTACATATTCAACCACGTTGCTATGCAGTAAAGCTGACTTATCTGGCGTGAGTGAAAACAGTAGTTAGTAGTTCATACAAAAATTGGTTAAAGTGAGAAAATCAGTAAAAAATATACTATGAAGCTGAACCCCAGCTGAATTTACCTAGTTGCATGGGAATACATAATTTTAAAACATTATTTTAATGTAAAATGCATAAATACACATTCATTTGCCAATATTTTACTGGGGTGGGAGTTAGGGAAGAGGCAAGGCAACTCTCATTTCTTTGATACAGACAGTTAGAATTCTGCATTATCTTTCTTTCATAAACTGTACCCTGAAATCTACCATTTCCAATATCCATTTGTAATTCCTTCAAAGTGAAATGAGTCCTTAAAGACCCTTTCCAAGCAATTAGTGTGAAGATCTGTCTGAAGTTTTATACTCTTCCTCTCTCCAGTCTTTGAAAATTGACATACCTACACTAATTAAAAAGAAAAAAAAATTCAGCCACACATCTTGAAAGCACTCACTTTAGTTTGCATAAAAGCAAAAAACTATTCAGATTTATTTATTTATTTTAGAGACAGAGTCTTGCTCTGTTGTCCTGGCTGGAGTACAGTGGCACGATCAAGGCCCACTTCAGCTTCAAACTCTTGGGCTCAAGCCATCCTCACAGTCAACCCTGCCTCAAGTAGCTAGTACAGGTGTGCTCCACCATTGGCTAAGTAAAGAAAAAATAGAGATGAGATCTTTCTATGTTGCCCATTCATGTAAATGTCATATTTGAGGTTTTCATCTCAGTGTTTTCATGGAGTGGTTCCTGTTCTTAGGCAAAGTGATAAAGTGATTGTCATCTCACGGTCTACTCCCTGTGTCAGGGGAAAGGTAGATCCATTTTCTAACTAGAATCAGGGGCAAAAATAATCAGTGCTTCATCAGTAGCATGGGATAGTTTATATTCAGCAAATGATTGGTGGGGAAAGTACTAGCATGAAGCAATGAAATAAGAGCTCTAGGCTTTGGTTTATTATCATGTTCATTTGTGAATTTATATCAAATTTGATATCCTTGAGCCCTAGAAGTATTACTCTGCAGACACAGTGAGAGAAAAATGGAAAATGAGATGTCTGTTCTTCCTTAAGAGTCTCTTTTTCCAATGATTATTATCCTCGCCCATTTTTATTACCGTGCCTTTAAGACTGTTTTCACTTTGAGATAGACATAATCAGTTTAAAATATTCAGAATTAAGCAAATCAGAAGATATTAAGTTGTCCTGGCCCTGAAGAGGATTAACTGAATTGTCTGATCATGTAAAATAATCTGTCCTAACAGAGAAGTGTTGAGATAGCAATGCTCCAGTGATAATTCATAGCCTCAGAGCTGAACCCCAGCTGAATTCACCTAGTTGTATGGGAAGAGGAGAAAATATCCCATAGAAATTCCTGCAGTTCTAGAAAACAATCACATACTGCAGTCTTACAAAGTGCTTTAGGAGAGGTGTTTGAAAATCAATTACACAGACAAAGGGGAATAAAGTAAGAGTAAGGCATTGTGTAGATTCTTAAACGTGGGTACTCTTCGTGGAGCATTTCAAAGTCACTGAACAACCTTTGCTGAGGCATTTATCATATATTGCTCATGCCACAGTTGTGGCTAATAAGAGATTTGTCATAAAATGCCTAAAGGATTACAGGGATTCATGAGCAAAATGTGCTCTGGGTCTCATCAGAGATGAGTGCACATATATTAAATAATACAGCTAGGTCAAATTGTACTATAAAGTTATTTTTGTGCTTGTAGGAGTTGACATGAAAATCTAGTATGATTTATAATTTTATAAACAGATAAGCAGTGAGCATACTAAATGTGAAAATGCTGTGAAGTCTTTTTGCCTTTTTTTTTTTTTTTCATTTTTGGATTTTTTACCCCTTCACATTTAATTATGAACGACTTTATTTTTGCAGATAACTGTTGACCTTTCTGTGTCTTCAAGCCACATTTCAATATGGAAATAGTTATGAATTTAAAAATGGAATTGCCCTTTTCAGTATTCTGATTATGGGGAAACATACCATTAAATATGAACCCAATGATGTGTCTCATTCAGCACCTAAACCAGTGAATGAATGAATGAATGAAGAGATTCATTCATTCAGGCACTCAGTAGTTACTGAATGAATGAATCTCATCTTCTACATCTAGTTCCTGAATCTATTTGAACCATTGCCAAAGGAAAAACAGATTTATGGAGGCAAAGTTACTTTGCTTGAGAAAACAATATACCAGAAATTTTAGAAATACACTAACAGAACAAATGACTTATTATTCATAGCAGATATCTCCAATCATATGAAAGAGGAAGTAAAAAAAAATCCATGATTAAATGGGATTAAAAATCCCTGATCATCTCTCTTAGGGCAAAAAAAAAAAAACTTGTTTCAATTAAAGAGCATTATTAAATCCCTGTTATTTTTCTTTCTGGGTTTATCTGAATTGTAAACTTGATTAACTACTTTAATTTTTTTTCCCAGAGAATGAAGGAACTATAGCAGAGTGTATTTTATTATTTCCTCAATGGCTCTCATCACTCCCAAGGATGAACTTGACAGTCCTAGGGAAATATAAAAAATGGCTAACACAAACTTAGGCAATTCTCAATCATTCAGGAGCTTATTATCCAGTATTTGGGTTGTTTATAATTTTTTTCCCTGCCTTTCTCTCATATTTTGTTAGGAAGACAAATGTATGGAAATTAAACTCATATCCGTATAATTCCTTATTGGTTAGCAGCTTTGATCCAATGTTTGGTGTAATTAATTTCTAAAATGGGGTTTGTGGATTATTTGTGGATTTAGGTTATTCCCAGCAACCACTCAGATTGTCTACTCAGATTATTTTAAAAATTATAGCAGCAAGCCATATTCCCTTTATGTCAAAAATAATTTAAATATTATGAGACATTGGATTATGAAGGTGTTATTTTTTAAAACTCTGAAAGTCTAACTAAATAATTATTAGTAATGAAATGTAGATTAAAATATTAATGGTTGCCATCTGTAGAACACACAATACAATTTGGCAGCATAGTCAACTATAGTCAGAAGTTTAAGGTTCCTTTCTCCTTCAACAAATTTTTATTGTTTGGGGGCTGGAGTGCAAGCTCAGGGCTGGGAAAATAAAGATGATAGTCCCTTTCCTGCAGTAGATCCCTCTCTCCTGGAAGAGCCCAGTGATATGGTTTGGCTGTGTCCAATCTCATCTTGAATTGCAACCCAAATTATAATCCCTATGTGTTGTGAGTAGGACCTCATGGGAGGTGATTAGACCATGGAATTAGTTCTCCCATGCTGTTCTCATAATAGTGAGTAAGTTCTCATGAGATCTGATGGCTTTATAAGGGACTTTACCCCCTTTGCTCTACCCTTCTCCTTCCTGCCATAATGTAAAGAAGGACATGTTTGCTTCCCCCTCTCCCATGACTGTAAGTTTTCTGAGACCTTCCCAGGCATGCAGAACAATTAAACCTCTTTCCTTTAAAAATTACCCATTCTCAGGAAGTTTTTTAGAGAACTTCCTGAGAATAGACTAATAAACCCAGCAACCATGAGTCAATTAAACCTCTTTTCTTTAAAAATTACCCAGTCTTAGGAAGTTCTTTAGAGCAGATTGAGAATGGACTAATACATGCAGCAACCAAATAAATAATGGTAAAACATTGTGGTAAGTGCCATAAGCCAGACACAGAAAGACAAATACTGTCTGATCTCACTTATATGTGCAATCCAAAAAGGTCAAGCTCACAGAAGCAGAGAGTAGAATGCTGGTTACCAGAGGCAGGGTAGGGGGCTGCTGCGTGGTGGGTGGGGAAATGTTGATCAAAGGACACAAAGGTTTAGTTATAAGATGAAGAAGTTCTGGGGATACGATGTATAGCATGGGTGGTGATGGAAGTTTAGGTGGTAATCATTACATAATGTATATGTATAATATATCCAATCATCCCATTGTATAGCTTGAATATATTACATATTTGCCAAATAAATATTTTAAAACAGTGGGGTAAGCACAGTGGTAGAGATTGCAGGGAGCATTATAATATTAGAATGTTTAGAAATGGTTATGTATCCATCCTGAGGAGGGAAGGAAACATTTCCTAGATGGTGAGGCAGCTGGACTGGTTTTAAAGGATGATAGGGTTTAACCAGAAGACAACAAACAGCCTTTTACGTAAAGGACAGTATAGAAGTGAGGTCATGGAATCATGAATATCAGGGCATGTTCACAGAAGCAGGAGTTTGTTTCCATTCTCATGTGACTAGATACAAGTTTTATAAAAACTTGGATCATAATTTCTCATTCATCCAAATGGCTATGTGCCTGGTGTATGCAGGGAACAAGAGGCAGGTCCCTGCTCCCCTGGAGTTTACATTTAGTGGAGGACAGCAAGCAAACAAACAAGTAAGTAACTTCTGATAGTGATGGATTCTGTAAAGAGGAAAAAAAGTTAATGGGATAGAGATGAAGACTTGCGAGGAGGATGGGCACCTTTAGATAGTGGCTTAGCAACAGCCTCTTTGACAAGGTGATACTGAAGTCTATCCTGAGCATCCAAAGACTGAGGAAAGGGATTTGTAAGCAGAGGCACCTGCAATTGCAAAGGCTTTGAGATAGGAAGAAACCTACATACTCAAGGGCCAGAGAGATTAGCAGTTTGAAGAACAGAGAGAATAGGCGAGAAGAGGCATGAAAAAAGTCTGGAGAGGGAACCTGAGGTCAGTCTTGCAAAACCTTGTAGCCCAGGGTAAGGGGTTGAATTTCATAGGAAGTCACTGTGAGGACATGATTTGACTTGTGCTCTAAATAGATCCTATGGCTATTATGTGAGGAATAAATTATGGGGAAGGGATGGAAAGTAGAATCTGGGACCCCTTGAAGAGGCTAGATATAAGGGTGGCTTGACTATTTTCTTGTAAAGTGGAAACAAATGGATTCCCATAGGTATCTGTAAAGTTCTTAGAACTATTGCAGGGAAGAGTTCTGTAAGACAGAAGATTGGATGTATCTATAATATAGAGTAGATTCAAGCATCAGATGGTGTTACAGAAGGTAAAATTTAAAGTTACTTACAACTCTAATTAGCTCTGAATCCATGACCATTCTTATGAATAGTAAAAGCAATTTCTCTCTTATATTATAATGGTAACAATTGCCTGAAAGATTCTTAAACTAAAACTTGTAGTATAATCAAATGCAGAAAAAGAAAAAGAAAAAAGGCCTAGAGGGAGAAAAACTTAATTGCCAAATACTCCCCTCAAAAACTCTGCCAAGGTCAACAGAAATTTTTCAAAATGGAATGGAACTTCAACTTGAACTTCACTCACAGCCAGCAAGACAAATATTGGGAAAATTACTTGAGGGAAGTGGGTCTTACACAGGAGTTATCCAGGAAAAGTGGATGGAAAGAGCCACTTAGCATGGATGGTTTAGAAGGATGGGGGTCTCACAAAAGCAGTGGGTCATAACAAGGATCTGCAGGCTGGGGGTCTTCTCAGATGTTTTAATAATCAAAATGAAATAATAAGGCATTCTTTGAACACTCTTGTTGTGCCAAACTTCTATTAATCTCAGTAGGTAAGGCACCAAGTTCAAGAGGCCAAAGAGGAGAACCAGAGCCAACAAATGAGACATGGGGTTTTATTAGGGGGTTTCATAAAGGGAAGAGAGTCGTGATGGTGAAGGGGATTCTCTAGCTCAAAATGCACATTCAGATGTGTCTGCTATCTCAGGGTATGCTTGTTATTGCTATCAGGTGCATTTACCCTGCAACTGTCCCTATCTCTAAGCAACTCTAAATGATTAAGTGGACTTCCCTGGAATTCTTAGTAACACTACATGAGGAGTAGACACTTGGGGAGTAAGTATAATAAAAAATTCTTGACGTCTCACTCCAACATGATGTTTGGAAAGGGTAGCCTTTCATTTTTTAAATTTAATTTAATTTTAAGTTTCAGGATACGTGTGCAGGATGTGCAGGTTTGTTACATAGGTAAATGCGTTCCATGGTGGTTTGCTGTACCTATCAACCCATCAACTAGGTATTAAGCCTCAAATGGATTAGCTATTTATCCTGATGCTTTCCCTCTCCCTATTTGCCACAGGTTCTAGGGTTTGTTGTTCCCTTCCCTATGTCCATGTGTTCTCATTGTTCAGCTCCCACTTGTAAGTGAGAACATGCAGTGTTTGGTTTTCTGTTCCTGTGTTAGTTTGCTTAGGATAATGGCTTCAAGCTCCATCCACATCCCTGCAAAGGACATAATCTCATTCCTTTTTATGGCTGCATAGTATTCCACCCTAACATTGACATAGAAAAAACCACTTTAAAATTCATATGGAGCCAAAAAGAGCCCATATAGCCAAGACAATCCTAAGCAAATAAGAACAAAGCTGGAGGCATCACTCTACCAGACTTCAAACTATACTACAAGGCTACAGTAACTAAAACAGCATGGTACTGGTATAAAAACAGACACATAGACCTATGGAACAGAATAGAGATCTCAGAAATAAGACTGCACACCTACAGCTATCCGATCTTTGATAAAACTGACAAAAACAAGCAATGGGGAAAGGATTCCCTATTTAATAAAT